>CAIGRT010205359.1:0-19227 GCA_903798405.1 Fraxinus platypoda | reverse complement strand
GTCTATCAAACAATGCAAATGGATGGAAATTTTTCCATTTCCCAAGGAAAATTTGTATTATCAAACATAGTCTTATACTAGTTTCTTGTGAAAAACATATACGATACCGAATTAATCAAATACCAAATTGTTGGAGAATATAAGAGATTATAGCCACAATATGAAGTAATTGATCACAAGAATAAAATAATTTACAGAGAATGAAGATNAATGGCGCGTGAGTGAGGTTTGTGGAAAAACAATTCCCTAGAAATTTATGTCTATCAAACAATGCAAATGGATGGAAATTTTTCCATTTCCCAAGGAAAATTTGTATTATCAAACATAGTCTTATACTAGTTTCTTGTGAAAAACATATACGATACCGAATTAATCAAATACCAAATTGTTGGAGAATATAAGAGATTATAGCCACAATATGAAGTAATTGATCACAAGAATAAAATAATTTACAGAGAATGAAGATTTTGTTATAATATGGAGAAAAAATATAAAGATTTTTTGTTTACAATATTTCTAACTTCTTCTAAATCATAATGAAGAACCAACTATATATAGAAAATAAATAGGGGACTTCAAAACCCTAATAGTAGAATGCAAGAAAACGGAGTTCAAAATGGAATAGAGGACGAAAAAGTCACTTAGGGCAAACAGCCAAGTGGTGCCGCAGTGCTGGGCCGAAACCTCAAGCGTCATGACGATGGCTTCGCGACGCCCACTCTCAGGTCATTTACTTCAAAACTTGATTTTCTTCATCACAATGTTTTCTTCAATTCTAACACAAAAACCTACTCCCAATTGGCTTCCAAGTAGAGCTTCAATTATAATTTGTCAAGTAGACTTGAATAGGATTCCACAACATTCCAAATAGAATTTTTTTTAATGTGCACTTTAATTAGAGCTCCCAATTATTTTTAATAAAAAATTCACGTTACACTCAAATTTTAACAAAACAAATTAAAAAATCTAAGAAATATGAAGGATTTACAAAAACGCGTGTAACTTTTAGCTCGGACGTCGAATTTTAGTGAGCAAGTACAATCCGAAAGCATGTTTCGATTCTGCACAATTTTGTTAGGTGAAGATAATGGCCCTTGACAAACATTGTCAAACTTTTGGGATCAAATTTCATTGTTTAGGGGTTCGTTAGCCTTTTTTTTTTTATTGAGTTAATTTAATGATATTTTCATCGTTTTTGCAGTTTTTTTTTTTTAACTTTACTCAGATTTGTCTACCAAATTAGGATTTCGATTTGATTAGTGTTTGTTTTGAATCTTGAAATATGTGTTAAGAGTTTGAAAATTTTACATTCGTTTTTTGATTAACGGTATTGCAATTTTTCCGTTATTTGGTGAATTCCAATATTTCTCGTGTTTGTTCGAGCCCCATCCGTTCGTATGTAACGAATAAGACTCTTTTGTCATTATTCACATTTCCATCGTGTAACACATAAGTTGTTGAACAATATGTCACACCAGGTTGAATCCCTCACATAAGTTGTTGAACAATATGTCTCACTAGGTTGCATCCCTGAAGTTTGACATACTCCATTGCATTGTTGGTTTCTCCGCCAACCATTTATATGCCTCAACATCCTCAACTTTCATTTTTTATCCATATATTCCTCCCATTTGGCCTTAGTCGTCACCTAATGCTACCCACAATATGTTATTCAAATTTAAACCTCGATACTAAAATTTGAAATTATTATGGACTATGGAGATGCCTAATAAAAAACTGTGCATCTACCAAAAATATTATTTTTTAAAATCTATTTCAAAACACACATTAAAATAATATGTACACAGACTTTTCGACCTTCTTATTTTCAAATACTCGTTCTTTCATTAAAATAATTTTGTACATAGATTTTTTAACCATACATCGCCCAGAAAAATTATTTTTCAAAAAAACTTGCATGAAACAAGTTCAAAGTTACAAAATAGTACTTAAACAATGGGTTTGAACAATAAATGAATAATGATAAATGGTGGGGCGGTGTCTACGGAAGAATCTAATTTTCATTTGCAAGAGCTGCAGGAAGTAAATGCAACATTTAATATGATGTGACGATTGGTAAATTTATTAGTCATTTAATTGATTGTTATTATTGACCTACCTCTGTTATGGTTGTGTATCCAAGCTCGTTATTCACGAGATTTTTTTATTTTTATTATTTTTTTGAAAAAAGGTGTTGAGAAAGTATTCATTTGGTCCTTTTAAGAGTTGTGTCGATATTATGTACCATGTGAGAACGGTGCTAGAGAGGACTAATTTTTTAACTTTAACTCGTTTGCACGAACATATTTATCCTTTTAGAAGAAGGTAATTATAATAATCTTTCTAGTTATTTTGTTCCCTATTTCTATTTACTTAACTTTCAATTTGCTACTGACCGTGAAATGAAATGTGAATAACCCGTCCCCCTTTATTTGAAAGAAGGGAAGCTTCTGGTTCCAGGACTTGGAAGATAATCTTGTTCCAAATGAGAGTATATATATTTGCGTGTACATATATATATATATGAAATTTGTTTTTCATAAGAAAATCAATGTAAATTTATGTTTTTTTTTTTTTTGGGGGCTGGGAGGCTTGAGCTCGGGGAGCCTCGTGAATCCACCCTTGGTATTAAGCAACTAAAAAACAGGTCGAGTCAACCATTATTGCTTATAGGCATCGATTGCTTACTATTATCTAGAAACTTAAAACTAATAAATTTTATTGATCTATTCTAACATAATTAAACATTTTCCAAGTTAATTCCAGTTGGATTTGGTAAGAAAACTCAAGAATGCACTAGAACCAACATATGAACATTTTTTCCAATGGAATTTTATTTATTCCACCCCTTTTTCCCAAAATCAAAGTAAAAAATTCCATTCTTCAAAGTTTTTAATTGGTTGCCTGATTTTGAAATGAGTTATCTTCTTTTGAAATTTTGAAATATTTGATTTTTCTTTTCTTACCAAGACCAAAGACTAGGGTACATGGTTATTTTCCAACCGTTGATTTTCTCCCATGATCTTTATGGGACCCACTTTTGGATGTGATGATGATGTCTCTTTTCCGGTGCATAACATAATATGAATGAAGACTTTGAATACATAAAATAACTTGCGTGCAAGGCTTTAAAATGTTCAAAAAAAAGAAAAAAAAAAATATATATATATACTTTCCATAAAATTACTTCTCAAAAATTCAAAATCAAACAAGGGCATAATAAATGATAAAACGTTTCTCACGAAGTTAAATTTCTCCTACATTTAATGCATTAATTACACATAATTTTCTCTCTGATTCGAATTGATTGAACGTCTTTATTATGATTTTCATGAAAAATAAGTTCCTCGTGTTTTGTGCTTCTAGATGCTTTGTAAGGTTTCATACAATTATTAATGCGATTGGGCCCTGATGCAACTAGGCTTTTATAACACTGAATTTTTTTTTAACCGTAATTGTTTACGTGATAAGTGATGCAAAGTGACGAGGTCTTTTTGTGCCACTTCGAAACATAATTTTGGTATAAAATCTTTAATCTATTACGTAGTGCTATAGATTATTTAGAGCGGTATAATCTACTTTACCGAACATAAGTTATAGGGATCTTTGAAATGGAAATTCGAGAATTTATAGATAATTGCGAAATGGGAGAAAATAAAAAAAGAATTGCCCATTTGGAATTTTTAACATTTTACGGGGGCTCTTTTGTAATTAGATTGTTCTTGCCACTTTCTGGGAAATGTTGATTTCAAACGTGAGGAATAATCACAACTTTTTCTAGAAGTCAAAAATGGAGTCCTTTGACATATGGTGAGAAGTTTCTATTGTGAAAGGGAGTAAAAGAAACTCAATGAAGAATATATTATTTCAAAAAATATTAAACAAAGAAAAGTTATATAAAAAAAAAGTTGGGCAGAGAACATATATTTTGAAAATGCTCAAAACATTATAATAATAAGAAAGTGAGATAAAATAATATTTTTCTCGAAACATACCACTAATTGATTGGATATTTATTCGCCAATTTCGTTTCATGACAATCTTTAAATATTTAATTTTTTAGAGAAAATGATTCAACATAATTTAAAAGCTAAAAAGTATGTTTGATACCCAATCTAAACATATCGACGTTTGTGAGGCAAGAACCAAATGGTTGATACCCAATCTACACATATCGACGTTTGTTTAACATCACATAGTGCTCGAGGCAGGAACCAAAAGTTGTTTCTTTTTTAAAAAAAAAAAAGCTCGATGGTCAATTCTTCTAGAAAAGAAATAATGCACTCTTATTGATCTCTTGGCTTGAGCTTTTTTAGAAATTTAAATTTTTACTTAGTTTAATAACCATATCAAAGACAAGTATTTTTTTTTTTAAAAGGAAAAAGGAACAAAAAGTAATTTTTTTTTTCTTATTTAAAAACTTCTTAATTTATTTTTTTCTTATTTAAAAATATGTGGGGTGCAAAAAAGTCTTTTTATGACCTCCTAATGGATTTTTAGACTAAGTCGTCATCAATGACAAATGAACTATTTTGTAAAAAGTCAAGGATATGAATGTGATGAAAAAAAAAAGTAGAAATCATTAGTGCAAAAATGTCATAAACTTACCTGTTTGAGCTCCATTTTTTTGTCCAAAATATATTTTGAAATACTATTTTATTGAAGAATATGTAATTAAAAAATATGAATTTTTTTTTATTTTGTATGTAATATTATTTGAAATATGTCACGTATACATAACGCAGTGTCCACTCCCTCGGGGGACCCACTTCGAATATATCAGAAGTGAGTCCCCATTCATGTAAGGGGGTGAACATCGTTATGGACACCGCATTATATACGTGTAGTATCACCCATATTATTTTATTACAAATGTATATTTAAAAATAAAAGAGAAAATATATTTTAAAAATAATAAATTGTCAGTATGAAAAGAGCCAACCATGCCGTGCCCATACTTTTGTTGGTCTCGCCATGCCTTCAAAATTATCTGTGTGAAGTTGTAAATGACTCGCCATTCATAGATTTACAATCCTAATTCTCGTGAGAAAGCTCATTCTTTACAAATTCAAACACACATCAAATTTTTTAAAGGCCAAATCTTCTTTAGAAAACAAAATCTACTTTTTTTAGTTTATAATATTCTTACATTTCTCTTCAGACACCGATATTGACATTATCTCTTCTTGTGCATACTAAACTATTAATGTAACATTTTACTTTTCAAAAGACAAAAAATATTTTAATGTGTAGTTGGCTCGTGATATCATTCTGTTTAAATGGTATGTATGTACACGCGTGTTCCGTTTATACAATGACATTTTAGTAACAGTTTCAAATAAATATTAAAAACGCATTTCGATCACTTAGTCGTCTTCGTCGTCGTCGTTCTAATTTATCATATCAATTTAGAATATTATATAAAATAATTCAAACGAAACGTTAAACTCATAGACGTATTCAACTCGAACTCAAAATTCAATTCTTCAATTAAAATCTATTAAATTTTACGACCAAAACTTAAATTTGTGGGATAAGTAAGAAGAAAGATTAAGATTTCGCGTCAATTACGTATAATTAGCTGTAAATTTCAAGTCAACAGCGGCGGCCTTTAAAAACTTTCTTTTATGGTGCCGGGCCTCGTTTGAACTCCATCTTAATAAGATTTTAAAAATAAAAGTATTTTGAAATAATAATTTTTTGGATAATATGTAATTAAAAAGTAAAGAAAAGTTTTGAGTTTACGTGTAATATTATTTTATTAAAAATTGTGTGATTAAAAATAAAAATAAAAATAAAAATAAAAAGAGAAAAAATGTATTAAATTATAATAGAGCCAAACAGGGACTAAATATTATCTGCCAAAAAAATAAAATCATTTTGGGAAGACTAATTATTCCTTCTTAATAGTATTCAAAAATCCTTTCGGCTATTTCTATCCGAATTATTTTAGTTGCTAAAATAAAATAATATTTTTTAAAAGAAATTAAATTAGTTGTCACTCTACAACTTTTTATTTAACTTAAAATTTTAATCTAAATTAAAGTTAACAATTAATTTTAATCACATATTTCATCTGATCGACAATTTTTTCAACTATATATTTCATCAATTTTATCAAAATTTTCTGAAAATTTAGCCCCTATTTGACACTCTTTTTTTTTTTCTCTTTCTTCATTTCAACCACACATTCTATCAATAAAATAATATTACACATAAACCTAAAAATTTTCCTTACTTTTTAACCACACATTCTTCCATCAATTTCTCTTTTTTTTTTTTTTCTTTCTTCATTTCAATCACACATTCTATCAATAAAATAATATTACACATAAACCCAAAAATTCTCCTTACTTTTTAACCACACATTCTTCCATCAATCACTATTCCAGAATTTATTCTTTCCCCAAAATGGGTGTCATATTTAATTAGAGCATGTTTGACTAAGTTTAAAATTCAATTAAAATTGAAAATATAGCCGTTATTGGGTCTCACTCATCTAATAAAAGTCAATAACGGTTAGTTTTTTAATTTTAATCCGATTTTAATCTCTACCGAACACGACCTTAATCTCCTAAAATGGGGCTTAATTTTTATGACAATAATATAGATATTTTCTTGGGCCATTATTCCAAAATTTGTTCTTTCCCCCAAAATGGATGTCAAATTTAATTAATCTCCTCAAATGGGGCTTAATTTTTATGACAATAATATAGATATTTTCTTGGGTCAACGATTGAATTGAAGAAGGTGGCAAAGGCATGTAACGCACTCAAGCTTCCGAGAAATCTCTGACATTTCCACTCCTACATTAAATTTCTCGACTTTAAACCCTGGCTATATATATAAATATTTTTTCATTGTATCATGTGTGTTGAGGAAAACCCAGGCTTTTGTGTTCCACATCTTCCATGGTTGAACACACAGTACGAAACTTGCAAAGATTTTCATGTATATTGGTTTTCTGACAGTCCCAGAATCAAGAAAGTCTCGCAATTTGTTAATTTCTTCCTTACTTTTGATATTCTTCTCTTCTAAGGTTTATAGAGCAAGTAAGGATTCGAGTGAACATTTTTATTTTTATTTTATTTTCTTTTCTTTTACGATTACTGACTTAAGCATCTGGGGATAAGTTAGCAGGGACCTAGGTGGTCGCCCAAGAGCTTACGGAGAAGAACATTTTCAGGTACATCACAATGAAATTGGAAGAATCTGTATTTCATTTGCTATCATCGAGTCTTTAGGAATCATGTTGCTGAACTTTTTTAAGTTTTTTGTATGAATAAGTTACTTTTTCTTAAAAGTTAATTTGGAAGAAACTCTTTTCTTGCCATCAAAATAAGTAAGTTAGTTAGAGCGCATATGTGGTCGTGCACTTACATTGTAATTACTTATTTTGTCAAATATGATTTTCGAAGTTGGTTTTTGTTAGTTCAAGAAAGCTTTTAGTTTTTGATCCATAAAAACGTGTTTATTTCATTTTCTATTCTCGAGTCTTTAGGAATCATGTTTGGCTTAACTTAAATATAAGTTTTCATGTAACTTGGCTTTAAATATGTTTAAATAAGTTACTTTTTCTTTACTTTTAAGTGGAAAAGTTGTTTTGGAGAACACAGTCTTGCTATCAAAATAAGTAATTTCATAATAGCATATTTGATAACACATAATCAAAAGTCAAACTTACTTTTAAGTTACTTATTTTGCCAAATATGATTATCAAAGTCACTTTTTGTTAGTTAAAGAAATTTTGTAGTTTCAATTTTGATGGATAAAAACATGTGTTTATTTCAAAACTTACTTATTTACTTATAAGTTGACTTTAATAAGCTTATATAAATGCTCTTAATGTTCCTTAATCTTGCTAATCTTTGTGTAAAACTAGCAAGTGTTTGTGGGATAATTTTGCATAATTCTGATGGTAGGATAGGGATGGATACTGGTGATATTATCAGAGCTAGTAATAGCTTGAGAGCAAGTAGTAGAAGCCATGGCAGTTTGAGAGCAAACAGTGCATCCATATGGAGGAACACTGGGCTCGAAGCTTTTTCTCGTTCATCGCGTGACGAAGATGACGAAGAAGCTCTTAAATGGGCTGCCCTCGAAAAGCTTCCCACGTTTGATCGTTTGAGAAAAGGCCTTCTATTTGGATCACAGGGTGTGAATGAAGTTGATGTTCATGATCTTGGATTCCAGGATAAAAAGAATTTAATCGAAAGGCTAGTAAATGTCGTGGATGAAGACAACGAGAAGTTCTTGTTAAAGCTCAGGAACAGAATTGACAGGTACTACAATTATGTCGTGTTTGGCATGTCTAGTTATCCCGGTGTATTCAGAGGCGGATGGAGAGAGGGGCTAGGTCGGGTTATAGCCTAGTCCCGCCCCAGCCCAGAAGCAAATTGACTCGTAAAAAATGAAAAAATTAGCCCAAATTCATTATGAAAATCAAAAAGAATAAAAATTTAGTCCAGTTCAAATATTAATTTTAGCCCAACTAACTGCATTCCCATCCAAAGCTCAATGTTCAATTATTCAAATTTAGTTTTAAGACTCTAAAACAATTACATATTTATTAACTCGTTACCAAATTAGATATTTTATTTCACACACATATATATACCTAAGTTCAAAGAGTTCACTTATAATCAAATTACTTTATTATATAACAAATAACTTTTATTGATTAAAGATAAATGATTTATTTGAAAAGTATGATATGCCACATGTTTGACTAAGTTTAAAGTAATTAAATTTTTTCTAATGTATTTTTTCATCTATTACTTAT
This sequence comes from Fraxinus platypoda, assembly GCA_903798405.1. Lineage (NCBI taxonomy): Eukaryota > Viridiplantae > Streptophyta > Magnoliopsida > Lamiales > Oleaceae > Fraxinus > Fraxinus platypoda. The sequence goes on along the minus strand of CAIGRT010205359.1, from coordinate 10,445 downwards.
TTATACTTGTGAGTTAAAAATTTATTTATTTTGACCATAAAATGGATGTTATTATCAAATAAGTAATATGATCTATATTTAATTATATTAGTAAAAATATATTTGTTAAAACTTTAGTATGAGTGTCCAAAAATATTTTCCGACCCACATTATTACGAGTGTCATGAATTTAACCTTTTAAAATAAATCTCGTGTGGTATATAGCATCTTTTATGATATGAGTTTATTGGAACAAAAATTAAATTTCAGTGCATCTAACATATCTTTCTGGCTCTGTCCCAATCAGTTCACTATTCAAATGTATTTCCATAACTTATTTTGCCCTGCTTGCTTTCTCCAGAGTTGGGATTGACTTGCCGACTATTGAAGTGAGATATGAGCATCTAACTATAGATGCTGAAGCCCATACAGCAAGCAGAGCGTTGCCCAGTTTTATTAACTTCCATACGGATATAATGGAGGTAAAAGGATTATCACTTACTTTATGCTATCTACCACCTAAGAACTAAGCTCTTTCCCCATAATTTGGGGTTGACTGCATGTTTCATGTTAGTTTTGGCGACCCAACCCTCTCCCATCACTCGAACGAACTCATATTTCATATTTCTTCATACTTCAATTTAACCCGTCTCTCTCTTTCTCAAAAGGGATTTTTGAACACTCTCCATATACTTCCAAGTAGAAAGAGGCCTCTGTCTATCCTCAAGGATGTCAGTGGAATCATCAAGCCATGCAGGTACGAGGGCTAAATCGATTAATTCATGAACTTAGCAATTATTAATTTAATTCATTTTTTAATGTCTTCATTTTCTTTAAGTTCAAGTTATGTATGTACTAATAGAGAGCACTACTTTTTTTGCAGAATGACATTGCTTTTAGGTCCTCCGAGTTCTGGAAAGACGACATTTCTGTTGGCTTTGGCTGGAAAGTTGGATCCTACTTTAAAGGCAAGGACTCTTCAAGTTTCATTCCTTCATAAATGATTAACTTTGCTTTTATCAGTTTTAATTGACGAAACTGAAAATATTTACCAGTTTTCAGGAAGAGTCACTTATAATGGACATGGAATGGAAGAGTTTGTACCTCAAAAAACTGCAGCATATATTAGTCAGCATGATCTGCATATAGGAGAAATGACTGTGAGAGAAACCTTAGCATTCTCTGCCAGATGCCAAGGGGTTGGATCCCGCTATGGTTCGTTCGAAGTGATTCAATTTATTTCGTTAACATTTGTTGTTTCCGTCTTTCGTATTTTCCTACTTAGAATTTAGGATTTATATGTTATAACTTGTTAAGTAACTATTTGGTTCAAAATATTTGCAGAGATGTTGGCAGAATTGTCAAGAAGAGAGAAGGCAGCAAATATTAAACCTGATCCCGATATCGATATCTACATGAAGGTTAAAAATCAATCTCTCCATGAAATACTATAGAATTTCTTGATTTGTAGCTTCTCTTTCTGTGTTTCGAAACTGGTTCTCTTGTTATCAGTTAGTTCAAACTACAAACACTTTTTTTGGATAATCTAGTTATATTTAGATTTCAAGAACATTATCAGTATTTGTTTCATAAGAAGTGACAAAGTTTAAAGGTGGCTTTCAACCTACTTTAATCCTCCTTTCTTTTCCTGGGCTTTAGACTGTCTATTAAAAACACAACCAGAGTTATATACAATGTCTCATTTTTTAAATTTCTGTCACTTCAATCAAATTGAATCAATGGTCTGACCTCATAATTTTGTTTCCAATATAGGCTGCCGCTACGGAAGGTGATGAAGCAAATGTGGTGACAGATTATATTCTTAAGGTTTTGGGGCTTGAAATTTGTGCAGATACTTTGGTCGGGGATGAGATGATAAGGGGAATTTCTGGAGGACAGAAAAAGCGTGTTACGACTGGTAAACAAACCCGATATTAAGAAAATGAAATTTTAATACTAGTTTATTGATTTTATTCCGAGTGATAAAATTCTCTGCAAACTTCAGGAGAGATGCTTGTTGGACCGGCGAAGGCACTTTTCATGGATGAGATATCGACTGGATTGGACAGTTCTACGACTTTCCAAATTGTGAATATGCTGCGCCAATATGTCCACATTATGAAAGGAACTGCATTTATCTCCCTCCTTCAGCCAGCACCTGAGACTTACGATCTGTTTGATGACATAGTCCTGTTATCTGATGGCCAGATTGTTTATCAGGGCCCTCGTGAAAATGTTCTCGAGTTTTTTGAATCTATGGGTTTCAAATGTCCAGAGAGAAAGGGAGTGGCTGATTTCTTGCAAGAAGTAAGTAACTGGAACAAAAAAAAATGACAAGCCTTTTGCCTACTATAAAACCATGTTGAATCACATTGTCTAAAAGCATAAAATGTTAGAGAATGGACACAATTATTTCTTTAAATTTGGTCTTCCAACAATTTCTAATGCGAAAATAAATAAATATGCAGGTGACATCAAAGAAGGATCAGCAGCAATATTGGGCACGTAGGGATGAGCCTTACAGGTTTATCCCAGTCAGTGAATTTGCCGAGGCATTCCAATCATTCAATGTTGGAATGCGAATTGGGGACGAGCTAGCAATACCCTTCGATAAAAGCAAAAGCCATCCCGCGGCTTTATCAACCCAAAAGTACGGTGTTGGAGAGAAAGAGCTACTTAAAGCCTGTAGTGACAGAGAACTCTTGCTGATGAAGAGAAACTCATTTGTCTATATCTTCAAAATTTTCCAGGCATGTATTTTTACAGAATGTTCGTCTATTTTTTTTACATGGAATTCAATTGTTAATAATTGGTTTTTTTTGTATCCTTTTTCAGCTTACTCTTATGGGGATAATCGCAATGACAGTTTTCTTTCGAACTGAGATGAACAAAGACGATGTAGCTGGTGGAGGAATATATACTGGCGCACTATTTTTTAGTGTCATTATGATCATGTTTAATGGAATGTCAGAGCTTTCCATGACAATTTACAAACTGCCCGTCTTCTACAAGCAAAGGGATATGTTTTTCTTCCCCCCATGGGCATACGCACTTCCCTCTTGGGTCCTGAAAATCCCTATTACCTTTCTTGAAGTTGCTATCTGGGTATTTATGACTTACTACGTGATTGGATTCGATCCATATATAGGAAGGTGAGAGTTAAAACATTTGTACCATGTTTGGTAGAGAGGCTTGATAGTAATGAACAATCTTAAGAGAATTATTTATGACATACTAAGTGATTGGATTCGATCCATATTTAGGAAGGTGAGCATTAAACATTTGTAGCATGTTTGGTAGAGAGGCTTGACAGTAATGAGCAATCTTAAGAAAGAACAAAAAGCTAAAATTTTCATTATACTGTCTAATTGTGTCAAATACTGCGTATCAAACACGAACTATGTGGTTGAGACATGTATTGTGTATATACTTAAATAGGTCCCATTGCTAAGAGTAACCCGATCTTGAAATAACTATTAATTAAGATTCTTTGTTGCAGATTTTTCAAGCAGTACTTGCTACTTTTAGTGCTCCATCAGTCAGCAGGAGCATTATTCAGATTTATCGGGGCAATGGGGAGGAATATGATTATTGCAAACACATTTGGCCTATTTTCATTGCTCCTACTCTTTGCATTGGGTGGTGTCGTCCTGTCAAGAAGTAAAAATATGAAAATTTAATGTTTAAATAGATTATGTATATATTCAAATAATCTATTTTCTCATATCATAAATTCTGGTTGGTGTTGCAGATAAAGTAAAGGGTTGGTGGATATGGGGTTACTGGTCCTCTCCATTGATGTATGCACAGAATGCAATTCTCGTGAATGAATTTACTGGGCACAGTTGGAGTAAAGTAAGTGAATGCATTGACCAGTGCTTTCATGGCATGTCTGGTAGGGATGAACGGATAGTATTAGATAAGTATTAATGAAGAAAAAAGCTAAAAATCTTGATCAATATACTATCCGGTCCTTTTTGGTATTGCATAACAATAAAAATAAACACGCACTATGAATTTTCATCACGTTTTCCACACTAACTGCACCAGCTGACTGTAAATTTCCTTTTTATCTCAAAGATTATAAATGGAACTGAAGTGGGAGTTTTGGTGATGAGGTCTCGTGGATTCTTTCCTCAATCATATTGGTATTGGATAGGATTAGGGGCATTATTTGGATTCGTATGGATATTCAACATCCTCTTTGTTCTTGCTCTCATGTATCTCAACCGTGAGTCTCTACTCCCCATACTTCGAAGAATTTTCTCAATCAAGTTAAAGTATTAATAAAGCTCGAAAATTTTGCAGCATTCGAGAAGCCTCAAGCTGTATTACCCCAAGAAAGTGAAGATGATGCCCCAAAAGGTGGATATGTGAGCCAAGTTCCAGCTCAAGGTGATGATAGAACACGGAGAAGCATTTCCTCGGAATCCTCATCCATGAGGACAGATGCGATTGAAGCCAGTCAGAATAGAAAAAGGGGAATGATTCTTCCATTTGAACCACATTCCATCACTTTTGATGACGTTAGATACTCTGTTGACATGCCAGCGGTATGTAGTAAGCTTGAAAAATTGATATATTCTTTTATTGTGAGATGTTATATGGTGTTGACCTAATCTATAAGCTTAAACTGTTACAAAGGAGATACATTCATTATTTAAGTTCAGTCTTCAAACATGTTCCATCATGAGCTGTCCAAATTTATTCTTTTATCAAAGACCTGGCACGTGCACAACTTTTCATAAATGGGCAGTGGTGAGATTGAAACTGAGTATTGATTCACCTTGTCTCGAAGTTCAACCTATTAATCAAAGAACATATTTAGTTATATGAATTTATTCTTAAAATGATGTGCATATTATGTGGTGAATCAAAGTAACAGATAAACTTCAATATAATCTCTAAATTGACTTGCAGGAAATGAAATCTCAAGGCGCTGCTGAGGATAAGTTGGAGCTTTTGAAGAGTGTAAGTGGAGCTTTTAGGCCAGGAGTTCTCACAGCTTTGATGGGTGTTAGTGGGGCTGGTAAAACAACTTTGATGGACGTTTTAGCAGGCCGAAAAACGGGAGGATATATTGAGGGCGATATCAAAATTTCGGGGTACCCCAAGAATCAAGAAACATTTGCTAGAATTTCGGGATACTGTGAACAGACCGACATCCATTCACCTAATGTTACCGTTCACGAGTCCCTTATTTACTCAGCTTGGTTAAGGTTGTCTCGAGATGTCGATTCTGTAACTAGAAAGGTCAGTAGATCTTAAACTAGAAGGGATTCATCACGGTAACACATGATTGATAATTTGATATTGACTTTTAACCTATTATCTGCAGATGTTTATTGAGGAGGTAATGGAACTTGTGGAACTTACCCCGTTAAGAGGAGCACTAGTTGGGTTGCCAGGCGTCAGTGGTCTCTCGACTGAGCAACGCAAAAGGCTTACAATTGCAGTTGAACTTGTAGCTAACCCCTCGATCATATTCATGGATGAGCCAACTTCCGGGTTAGATGCACGAGCTGCTGCAATTGTGATGAGAACTGTCCGAAATACAGTAAACACTGGACGAACAGTTGTATGCACTATCCATCAACCTAGCATCGACATATTTGAAGCATTTGACGAGGTACGATAGTTGATATATAGATAAAGCTGATACTTACTATTCATGTTATTAACTATACACGAGTTACTAACTGTAACGTGATCTTGTAGCTATTTTTGATGAAACGAGGAGGGCAAGAGATATACGTTGGACCACTGGGTCATCAATCGACCCATTTGATCCGTTATTTCGAGGGAAATGAAGGAGTGCCTAAAATTAAAGACAGTTACAATCCAGCAACTTGGATGCTCGAAGTTACTTCGTCAGCACAAGAACTACTTTTGGGGGTTGATTTTGCTGACCTGTACAAAAACTCAGAACTATACAGGTTAGTTCATTCACGTGAAAATCAATATGTTTGATAAGAAAAAGGTGTCCCACACTGCTTAATTTTGATTCTAGACTTTTCTAGGACCAGATATTGCTTCAATGTCCGCGTCAAAGTTTTTAGTGGTAAACCAATTGTGTTAATCATATGGTGTAAAAATTGCAGGAGGAACAAAGCATTGATTAAGGAATTAAGCGTCCCTCGTCCCAATACAAAGGACCTGTATTTCCCTACTCAATATTCTCAATCTTTCCTCACTCAATGCCTGGCTTGCTTGTGGAAACAAAATTGGTCATACTGGCGTAATACGCCTTATACTGCAGTTAGATTTGTGTTCACAACTATTATAGCCCTGACATTTGGGACAATGTTTTTCGACCTTGGCTCGAAAAGGTATGTGAAAAAGGCAAAAAGAATGTTTGACTATCATGATGTTGCAGATGACTTTTCTTGCTAACAAAACGTACTTATTTTCGATGTAGGGAAACGCAACAAGACTTGTCCAATGCTATGGGTTCAATGTATGCTTCTGTACTCTTTTTGGGGTTCCAATACGGTTCAACAGTACAACCTGTGGTGGCAGTCGAACGAACAGTCTTTTATAGAGAAAGAGCAGCCGGAATGTATTCTGCGTTACCGTATGCCTACAGTCAGGTGATATGCTAAACCAGTTAAACTAAAAACTCAAAAACTTTCATGTTGATCACTAAAATTAAATTTTGATACAATTCCATCACTCAAATGTTTGTTACAATTTAATCATTTCATCAGTGTTTGTTATTCAAACTAACGTACATGAATGGATTGATGACGACCAATGTTTTTAGCACGTTGTGTAAGTCTTTCAAGTTGAGATTTGCTTACAAATTTTTCTCATTTGTTGCAGTTTCTCATTGAAATCCCATATGTTTTCATTCAATCGGCTATATATAGTGGCATTGTCTATTCGATGATGAGCCTCGAATGGACTGCTGAAAAATTTTTATGGTATGTGTTCTTCATGTTCTTCTCGTTACTGTATTTCGTCCTCTACGGTATGATGACTGTGGCTGTCACTCCAAATCACAACATTGCCGCCATTATCTCCACTTTCTTCTATGCGTTCTGGAACCTGTTCTCCGGATTTATCGTCCCACGACCTGTAAGTTGTAGCAACACATTTTTTCATTAACTTATTTTATTCTTTAATACTGTCGAGTACTATGAAATACAGCGTACCAAACAAGTCATATCTAATGTTTCTGTTGTTAATAACAGAGTATGCCGGTGTGGTGGAGATGGTATTGTTGGGGAAATCCCGTATCATATAGCTTGTACGGTTTATTAGTATCACAATATGGGGATATACAGGATCAGCTCGACAATGGCCAAACAGTGGAACAGTTCTTAAGAAGTTACTTCGGATACAAACACGATTTTCTTGGAGTAGTTGCCGGCATAATTCTCGGATTTGTCGTTCTTTTCACCTTCATCTTTGCTTATTCCATCAGGGCATTCAACTTCCAAAGGAGATAATACAACGCTACTATTTAGTTTGTGAAGTCAACCCGCATCTACAAAAGACTGGACAATAAAAGAAAAGTGACTTAAATGCCTCCGTTCTTATCCCATTCAGTTCTATTCAATCCTTGGTATACCGAACTTACCATTAGAGTAAAAAATTGTTGTTTCGTATAGGAAATGTGGCTTGTCATGTACTACTAGATGGTCCAATTAAGTGCTTAAATATTTTACTTTTTTTCCATTCTCAATTCCTTTTTTGTATCAAATTATAGTTGAGATATCATATATAAGTGTGGTTTATTTGTCTACCTTTCCTATCTTCTAATAGTTTTACTTGCATTGAGATTCAAACAATGTCATCTTAAGAAGTTAAATTAATTATTCTTTTCTTCACTTTTAATGCTAGATATATTTTAATAATATAGGACAAAAGTTTTACAAGCACGGGTGAATCAATATCACACTATGCAATTTTTACATTTTGTGATAATATTGTTTAAACATTTTTACCAGCATATTTGCTACAATGAGCAAATATCACACACTGAGCTTTGTATCACATTTATTAACTGACACTTGAAATTTGACTGAAGTAGAAATGCAAACTTACCACATAAGATTTGGGTAGAAGAGAAATAGGAGATGCAAGGCTAAAACAACATTCATGTACAACACATAAATATTTCATTTGTCAAAATCCCATTATCAAGCATGAAATAGAGTAAGCATTAAAAACGATAAGCACGAGATTAACAATCACGTTGATTTTAAAGAATACGAAGAACGGATATGCTAAAGTGTGTTATTTTGTTGAACAAACTCAATACTATCTTAGATGTGTTATTTTGAAGGTGGATTCTTGATGTAACTATGTGTGTAGATTCTTACACATTTTGACTATCGACGATTTTTAACTTCCAACAGTTATCATAAAGGTCAAATGCACTAGTGGTTACCCAACTTTAAGTGAGGTGCATCTAGGTCCTTTATTTTCAATTAAAGAGCAATCAGATCACCCAATTTCAGTTTTATTACACTCATCTTCAATTTGAAGCAATCAAGCCATTTAACTTCAACTTGCTTGCAATTCTGGCCATTCTATGAATGATCCCATCAATTTAACTAACATAATACACTTACTAAGACAAAAAATAATGTTTGATTACCGTATATTTCTACATCACACAACAATGCATATCACCTATCTTAAAACACTTTTTCAAAAAAATAAAAATAAAAATGGGTATTAACTAAAAGAATATTTTTACATGGCAACTATTCATCAAATTTAACATCGAGGGTTAACATATTTTGTTAGTTTGTGGATAAAGTGTGGATTTGCAAGCACGTCGAAGTTTGTCGACTTGATTGTATCAAATTGAAGACAATGTGATTATATTTGCAAGTGAATTGAAGTTGAGTGATATGATTGCACCAAATCGAAGATAAGTGACATAGATACACCTCTACTCCAAATTGGGTGACCGCAGTGCGTTTAACCCATTATCATAATGTTGAAAACTTCTGTTAGAAAATAAAAATATGAAATTAATTATATTGGTGTATTTAAATTTGTTTCAATAGACTTTGTGACATCCATTGGAAAAAAATAAATAAATTACTTGTGCACTAAATAGTATCACCCATAGAAGACTATTTCATTATATGAATGTTAATTATATTCACATCACAATTTTTATTTTTTACACCACGTTTTAATTTCACTTAAAATTTTAATCTTTGTTCATTATGATACTTATGTCCTTAAAGATAGTTTATGTCATTCTTATACTCGAACTTTTTATTAGTTAACACATTTTGAATTTGATAACAGTTTTATGTCCAAAAGTCCATAGAAATGAAGTAAAATAACTTATTTTTTCATTATAAATAAAAAGTGCACATTTTTTTTTTCCTCATTTCAAAGCATAAAAACAAAATATTATGATATAAATCGTCATAAAAGATAGAGACGCATTAGTAACGGAAGGTGAAGATAAAAATTGTGGATGCAATATAACTATTCTTAACTGAAAGACATACAAGTTAAAAAGTATTCGAATTACAAGCTTGATAAAATCCATGTTTATCCCATTAAAATTATAATTCATTTTTTTCTCTGCTTATCAATCATACATTTTTTTAATAAAATAATATTACACGTAATTTAAAAAAAAATTATTCTCTTTTAACCAAACATTTTTAAAAAAAAAAATACTATTCTAATCATTAAAATTTCAAATAATGGGTCAAACTGGGCAAAGTGAGTTACCTATCCTGACTATTCCGTAGACAAGCAACCAAGCCAATATCCTAATAAAATATTCCACAAGCAGCAACTTATCAATTTGACGAGTGACTCAATACTGAATGTCCAAAAATAGTGACCAGTGATTCAATATTTTGATCTGCGTGATATTAATGTTTAATAAATAGACAAATAAAATTTAAAATTATTCTTCAATATTGTCACTGATCGTTATCTAAGTATCCTTTAATTTCTTAAATAAAAATAAAATTACGTCTAAATCTGAATAAAAAATATATTAGTATTGATGAGTCAGTGTTTCTAAATATGAGATGACTCTCCAATCATTGTACTACTTTGTCACTTCAACTTAATGGAGTCCACATCGCTTGCATTGATGACGATATTTTTCTTCCGTGACACAATATTCTCAGCAATTTGCGATAACATTGAAGTAGCTTTCTCGTGCTAGGCTAAGCTTTTTGATTTGGATTTGGGTAATCACATCCAATATTTATTTCAATTTTTCACTTATGACTTACATGTTCGGGGGTGAATAACATTATTTAGAACTATTGGTGCTACAACACCAATTTATACGACGTTATGTAATATATTTAATGAAAGGTAGAATAAATTTAGGAAAATACTTCTTGTACATAATGTTTTACATAAATTTATTAATTTACTTAATTGTATATCTCATTTAATGTTACACTAGTGCTATCTAGACTATTTTTTTTTGATACCCAGGTATCCCAACTTAGTCAGACTAATTC
>CAIGRT010205349.1:0-23691 GCA_903798405.1 Fraxinus platypoda | reverse complement strand
CAAAAAATCTGAAAATTTAGTGACCGTTTTGAAAGAAATTTCAAACTTCAGTGACCATTTGTAAAACTTTGAAACTTCAGTGACCGTTTTGAAATTTTCAGGTAACTTCAGTGACCATTTGTGAAATTAACTCATTGCAAAACTCATTAAGTTGGGACTTTAAACAGTTTTGGCAATGGGAGGACCACAACAGTTACATAAACCATAAATTCCAAGAAATATTTCTAAAAAAAAACAGGAAACATAAAATGAATAAAAGTTCAATAACCCAGAAACCCCACAAGATTTATCAACAAAATTCAACCAACCAACCAAAACTTTTCTTTTTCTTATTATTATTATTTTTTTTAATTTAATGGGCCAAATCATCTTCCAGTAGTATCAGGTCTGTCATATGCGCTACTAGTGTGTCTACCCTACATACACCCGTATACGAAAGAGTACAAAATTATCCAGATTTTGTGCACTTGAGTTTTGCTCAAAACCTTCAAATTCAACGGATTAGCCTCAAAGATTTCACCTTTTTGTTTGTGGTTTCTTGCTACTTCTTGATTTCATGGCTTCTTCTTTGCTCAATGGAGCCATAAACCCCACACTCACTAGGGGAATTGCTCAAACCCCAAATGGGCTAAGTTTTCTTGGCTCAGATTTTAATGGAAAGCATTTTCCCAAGTTGAATTCTGTTTCTTGTGTCAAAATTTCAAGAACCCACAAGAGTAAAACCCTTGTATCCCCTAATTGCAGTGCTTCAGCATCTAGGCCGGCCTCTCAGCCAAGATTCATACAGCATAAAAAAGAGGCATTTTGGTTCTACAGGTTTCTGTCAATTGTGTACGATCATGTTATAAACCCTGGGCATTGGACTGAGGATATGAGGGATGATGCACTTGAGCCAGCTGAACTCAATGATAGGAATTTGACAGTGGTGGATGTTGGTGGAGGTACAGGGTTTACCACTTTGGGTATAGTGAAACATGTGGATGCTAAGAATGTTACAATTCTTGATCAGTCTCCTCATCAGCTAGCCAAGGCTAAGAAGAAAGAGCCCTTGAAGGAATGCAAGATAATCGAGGGTGATGCTGAGGACCTCCCTTTCAAAACTGATTATGCTGATAGATATATATCTGCCGGGAGGTAAACAAATTCCTTATTTTGTTTATGTTCTACATTTGATTTATCTACTTTCCGCCTTTTGTTTTGTTGGATTGAGTGGAACTTAGATATATACTTATCCCTAGACCCTAGAATGGGTATGCAAAGTTGGACTTGCTCCCATGTTGAGGGTGAACCACTTGTATTTGATTGTGTTTATTATAGCTTTTGTAAGAAGGGGTTAGGGCTAAATTCCTTACTGTCAGTTTGATTGCCTAGAAAAATTTCAACTGCATTTCACCTTGATTGTTGAAATGATGCCTTAATATTTCTTTTCTTAAATTTTGATTTATTGATATCGCTAAACCATTGGGCTAATCTAACTATCACTGATATTGCTTCTTTTCTTGTGTTAAGGAACTGGCACACATCAAAATATCCATGGACTCGATTTTAAGTTCAATATTATGGATTCCTCACATCGAATTGCACACAGAGTTAGAGTTTAACAGGAAGAAGTATGGTTAATTAATCTATCAATAATTTGTTGGATATTCAAAATTATGAAAATCCACTAAAATCTAGGCAGTTGTGCACATCCATTGATGACAATCTATTCATTACTTAATGAAAACACGGGAGAGATATTTCCACATGTTGTATCTTACCGATGTTCTACAACTGTACATTCTTTTTCAGTATTGAGTACTGGCCAGACCCACAACGTGGCATCAGGGAAGCATATCGAGTTTTAAGGCTCGGAGGGAAGGCTTGTGTAATTGGTCCTGTATACCCAACATTTTGGTTATCTCGCTTCTTTGCTGATGCGTGGATGCTCTTCCCGAAGGAGGAAGAGTACATTGAGTGGTTTGAAAAGGCTGGATTCAAGGATGTCCAACTGAAGAGGATTGGTCCAAAATGGTATCGGGGGGTTCGTAGACATGGGCTGATTATGGGATGCTCGGTTACAGGTGTAAAACCTGCATCTGGGGACTCACCTTTGCAGGTAGTTTTCTAATTGTTCTTCCATGACTGTTTTAACATTAACGCTTTCATGACTCGTTTGGTAAGTTGGATCTTGCAACATTAAATGACGAAAGAAAAAAAACTGAGATATTATCCCTTACTACGATCCTTGTATAGCAGACATGCCAACATGCTCGCGTTGTTTTACTCCGTGGCAGTCACTCTGATTTTCTTGCTCAGTTAAACTACCTTCATTGGCTCTATTCTATTTCAACCTTGTGAAAACAGCTCAATTCTTGTTATTGTTAACGTATGTCTATCTATGCTTATGTGAAAACTGTGTAGGAATTGCTGTCATATTCCAAATACCTGCAGCAAGGCTATGCGCTAGAGCAAATTACAAAGCAGTCATAATTTTTCTCTTACTATAATCAACTCGTCTTCATTGCTGTCCCAGGAACACTTCTTGCATGTATCTCAATTTTATTTCTGACTCCAAGTTGAATTGAACTCTCCTTGCACTTACTTGAATAGAGAAGAGAGGTCTAGATATTCACCCGACACTGGAGTGACACTTTTGGCATTCGGCTAGACACTACAAGACAATATTAAGAAAGAAAAAGAAATTAAAACCTTATCTAATTGTATTATGTATTACTGATTACTGTGCTCCACCCAAAATATGCTCTTTATGCATAGATGTTAAGTGGATCTTGTGGCAGCATAAACTTCGTATTGGTTGCTTCAGACTCCAGAATGGAAAGATGATCTCTACCTGACTAAATTTTGATCTGTAGACCTTGATTCTCCTGCATACAAGTTTTGTCTCATCGCCCCCTATCCCTACTCCTCTGTGTGAGACATAGAAGGAAGGAGAACTTGCTAAATGTGCGCTCACTCTTGATGATAATCCAGCAACCAATTTTGCGTACCATTTGTTTATATCTTGCTTAGTTAAGAGAATTTCGATTTTTCATAAAAGCATGTGCTAAAATAATCTTGGTTTTTCTATTTGTGTAGCTTGGTCCTAAGGTAGAGGATGTTTCGGAGCCTGTAAATCCTTTTGTGTTTCTTTCGCGCCTCATCTTAGGTGCCATGGCAGCAACTTACTACGTATTGGTTCCCATTTACATGTGGATCAAAGATCAAATTGTTCCAAAAGGTCAGCCTATATAAGAGGGGAACACGCGGTTCCACCATTTCTCTGTCCATCAGAGCTGCTTTGCCTTTCCATGTTTTCATCAAAAACAATTTCCTTGAGTAGAAATAAGTACTCCCACCCCCAGAAACTAGTTTCAATTTTCTAGCATGCGTGTTGTTAGATAGTTGAAAAGTCTTGTATTTGAAGTCTAGATCAATTGACATATGGTACTCGTCTTTGCTCATTGAATAGATTTGCTTACCTGTAGTATCCATTAGTGCACAAACGAAAATTATAGCAAAAATTGAGAGGAATGGAACAAATAAAAATGTTGCAAACTTGATGTTAACTAAATTTGGAACTATCACACTCCAACGTGATAAAATAGGATGAAATGAGAATATTTTTACAAAAATCAGAAACTATAATCGAGTTAAACTATTTATGTTGTAGATTTCATTGTTGATTAAATATATAATTTTTTGACTCACTAATTCTTGAGTAGAGTATAATTTTAAGATAGCATTTACAAATTCTCAAAACCTTTGTAGCTCTGTCCATTCAAGAGCAGGGCATGTATGGAATGGCTTATAAGCATGAACAAGCCGCCTCAAACATGCAGATAGTTTAGAGTAGAGGCGTAAAATTGAGTCGGGTCGTCTAGGCCAGGAGGTGACCAGCTCAGGCACGTGTCAAACCTCACATTTTTCGAAGTAAATTGATACAGAACATGAGAACACTGGCTCACTGGACCTATACATGAATACATACGTCTAAGATAAAACAAGCTAAGATCATAATTTGTTCCTAAAGTAAATATAATTTAAGCATGCGATCCTTTAATCTAGGATAGACCATCGTTCCTTCAAAATGAAAGGATAACCCAAGAACTTGGAAGAAAAGAGCACAACTAGCTCGCAATAACTTGGCTGGATGGCATTGATTTATCTTTTTCTAACACCAATCACTGATGCGATGGGAGAAGATCTTCTACTGTCCTTTCATTTTTCATCAACGCTGGCCAGTCGAGACTTTTAAATACCGATAAGCAAACCCTAATATCCACCCATCTTCTGAAAGTCCTCCAGGCCAAAGCCTGTGTCTCAAGATCTCTTTCTAACAAAATAAAGTCACTTCAAATCCAACATCTTACATTGCTCTCCCCGCAGCGTTGGACAGAAGGGGGTAGTGTTGGGGAACTTTGACCTCAAACAAAAATAGGGCGTTCAAAACAAAAAACACCTGACAATCAAAATGGGTTCGAGATAAATAGCAAAGGAACTAAGTAACTAACAGCAAAACTTTGATTGCTTTTTCATATGAGGTCATCACTTGCATTACACACACGAGTACTGTAATCCATCAACGATTAGTAGACAATAATAATCCAGAAGGAATCAGGAATAAATCCGCGGGCAGAGAGTGTAAGCAGCAAATAAAAAACGATAGCTTCAAATGGCTATACTTCCATCTGGAAACCACAAAGTGCAATCAAAGTTTACAAGAATTTTGATGGGATATATGTTCTAAGCTACACATTCAGTTTGCTAAAAAAACATGAAAAATAGAACACAAGAAGTTCAGAAAGATAAGCTGAAAGCGAAACAGAATGGTTGAATAAAACCAAGATTTTTTTCTAGACAGTAACCTCACTTATTTGTTCCATTCTCTGGACTTAAGTCTTCATACGAGACTAAACCCCTTCGACCACCAGGGGTACTGGATCTGGAACTGCCAGGCGAAGAAGATGCCTTCTTTCCTGGACGCTTTTTTGAAGATTCAGATGCGGATGAACCACGGCTCCTAGAGCGTGAAAGAGATCTACCTCTATTTTGAGGGATTTGGTCATTCACTTTCGGCCCAAGACGAGATTTTAGTCTGCCACTAATTGCAGGGCGCCTATCCGTCGGGCTAGGACTTCGCACAGGGCTCCTGCTACGAAGTGTTCTCCGGGCACGGTATGGACCAGGGCTTCGGGAACGACTCCTACTAGGACTTCTTTTGCGCTCATATCTAAGACAAAACATAAATCAACATCTCTTGTATGATTGAACAAAAGTAAAGTCAAATTAGAAAAAAGATAACAGTGCCAGAAATAATGTTAGGCTATTCTTAGAAAAGGTGAAGTTACTCTTAAGTAACCTTTCTTTAACTTAGTGTCGGAATAATATTCAACTTTGACCAATTAAAAATTTATAAATTTTAAAACTTAATTACTTACAAGTAAACATTTTAAGCTTACCCAAACATGCTGATAATCATCAGCAAGCAAATTGATGAGATCAGTAGGAGTTGTGCACTGAAGGTTCAAACACAAGCATACAGGGAAATAAATGTGCATTCTACCCTTCAGAATTTTGAATGCGCAAACACACTAACACATTCAGGAGACAAACACGCCCACACAGACACTCAGATATATGCGTGCATGTGCACGCACGCAGAGAGAGAGAGAGAGAGAGAGACCTGGGTGGACTCCTGTCTCTTTTTGGCGAGCTTCTGTATCGTCTTTGTGGTGAATGCTGGAACTTATCTCTGTAGCTTGAATACCTAAAAAGTCACAATAAGCAAACCATTCTTTATATCATCCCCTCAATTCAGACATCATTTATATTCTGATACAGATCACAGTACTTGGTTTGTAGACAATGGTTTTAACTCATGCCGAGCATCCTAATTCCAACACAAACCCTCCCTTTTAGGCAACTGGTTTATAGAATAACATTGACCAACAAAATCAGGAGGGGGTCGAGATTTTTAAGCCCAGACCTCTATATTTCCTGTGATTTGAACAGAGAGGAAGGCAATGAAAAGAAAGATATGCATGGTAACATGGAAATTGACGTCATTTACCAAACAGTCAGATGACAACGCTTTCTGAAGAAACAAAACAAAGTAAATTTTATGGGGAAGAAGATTAAAACAGTCAGAATACAAACTGGAGCAATACTGACTGGTAGCAGAGAGACAAATGTCATTATAGCAAATATACACAAAAAGGTTTCAAATGAAAGTTCTTGCCTGAAGTAAATATAACGCTGAAAGGAACAACAAAGCTCAATTAGAAGTTCCAAAAATTCAGTCATCATTAATTTCAGGTGATGGATGTTTGGGAATGTGCAACACCAGTGGCTCGTGGACGTAAGACAAAAGGTTCAGATGGGGACAAAAGATGCAATTTTACACCGCTGTCTTGCTTATCTGGTTTCCCTTTTAAGAAGTGGCAGATAGAAGTAGTGTGTCTGACATCCTTTAAATTTTCTCCAGTTCTTAAAATCTAGCTTAAAATCTAGCAGCTAATTGAGGGCATATATTTAGTAAATGACTCGTAACAAACCACCCTTAGGATCAGTCGAGGAAGTACCTGTCGTTCCTTTGAATGTTTCTTCCACCATATGGATAAGATCTATCCATTGAACGTTCTGGAGATGGTGTGCGATAGCGTCTAACAAAGGCATATCGTTCAGTAAAGCCCCGCCCTTTCCTAACACGCTTTGGAGTTCCATTTGGAGAGCGGCTTCTAGACAAATCCCGACCACGACTAGAAGTGGATGGTGGTGGAGCTTTATGGGCAGGACTCCTTGATGGACTTCTACTGCTTGGCTGACGAGACGATCTAGGAATTTTACGGTTATTTTCAAGTCTGGGAACCGTTCTCTCTGGGCTTCTGCTCGGGGTGCTTTGATGACTGGACATTGGCCTCCCTCTAGGACTTGGCGTCAGCCTCCTGTTACTCAGAAATGTCACATAATGATACACAACAGCAAAAATATGGATGATCAGATATTAATAAGCATGAAATAAAGAGGTGAAATTAGGGCGTATCAGTCATTTATATGCAGAATGGGTTGGAAATGAAAATGATATGTAAACCAACTGGAGCAGATGTAAGAGCAAAAAGCATTAAATAGTGAAGACCTGGATCTGCTCAAATTGACAGATTGATCAACATGGTTGGCAGCTTCATTTTCATGACCATTTTTCAGAATATCATCATTCTTCGGAGAAAATTCACCCTCTTCATGAGATGAGCTGCCATCTGTCTTCATTTCATCGTCCTTTTTCTGCTCTGTGACAGCTTGTCCTAACAGAGGGGTTGGTGATTTCTTCTCTGACCCTGTAAATTTCCAGTTATGAGATGGTAAGGGTAAAATTAAATATTTGGTCACTTCTTGAAATTATCCAAGTCGAAAAAGTAATGATGATGACAATGGAGATTATTGAAGAGAGTTTAGAAAGATAGATACCAAGAATTTGCGCTAGCTTCTTCATTTCTTGGCCCGATATGTTACTTTTATGTGCAGATTTGTCCTTAATGGCATTTTCATCGTCAGAGCTGCTGCCGCCGGTCCTACTCCTGCTTCTGAGTAAAATTTTTGAGAAATAGGGACAAGTTCAGAACTTAGTTTTAATAAACAGATTGTTTAACAACGACACTTCTTCTATGACACAGTCTTGTTTCCCTCATCAAAGATGTCCACAGATTACACAAAAATTGAAAATATTCTAGACTTCCAAAACCATTTAGATTGCATGCCTTTTGTCTTACATCTAGTGGGTGAAAACAAAATGTCATGATACAAGACGTGGAAAATGCCTCCATCGGTATAACTAAAACAATAAAAGGGGGGAAAAGACTCTTAAACTGGGACAGACGGAACATATAGTACTTCGTTGAAAATGAAAAAAGAAAAACAAGTTAAACCTTTTCGACTTCCGTCTTGATTTTTTATCATGTTTAACTTTCCTCCTCTCCTTTCGTCCAACCTTTCTCTTCCCATGTTGATGTCTACCTCTCTTGGTCAACTTCCTTTTCTTCCTCCGTCTTCCATCACCGGAAGAACTTGAAGAATGAGACTCTGATTCAGAATATGAATCAGACTCCGAATCAGTATCTGTCTCAGATGAAGCGGAATCAGAATCTGTGTCAGAGCTGTATGAATCAGATGAAGAGTATCTCTTTCTTCTCTTTCTCCTCCTTTCCTTACGAGATGCATGGCGTTTCCCTTTTGCTTCACTGTCAGAACTATCATCGGATGAAAGAGCTTTTGTTGGTTTTTTCTTTTTTCCTGAAGGCACCATGAGCAGAGATATCAAAAAGAAAGGAAAGATGTTACAGCAGTAATAAGACAACGCTTGCCATCTCAGTGTTACAATACTACCTTTCCCTGCTCCAACCGAATCATGCATTTTACTTGAAGGTGTCTCACCACAGTCCACAATTTTCACCAAACCCAATGGTTTACCATCAGCAGTTCCAACCCGTTCAATTTTCTTAACAACATCCATTCCCTTCACAACCTTTCCAAAAACAACATGTTTTCTGCCACACAAGGAAATATCAGAAATTCAATTACAAACACTACCCAAATTTAGTTGTCCAAGACCCTAAAAAGAAAAAATGTTGGGGACTCGAGGACATTATGAGACAGGTAAATAAGAAGAAAATCAAATACCCATCAAGATGTGGTTGGCGCTTAAAAATTATGAAGAACTGGGAACCATTTGTGTTCGGACCACCATTTGCCATGGAGAGAAAACCAGGCCCACTATGATCCAGCTTAAAGTTTTCGTCTGTGAAATCAAAAGGAAAAATTTGAAGCGGTCCCAAAAGTGAGCCATACTATAGTAAAAATAAACTCAAAAATGCAGAAAAACCTACCAGCAAACTTCCCTCCGTAGATACTTTCTCCACCAGTGCCTGCAAACCATTAAAAGGTCGTGTCTTACAAGTCTGGGCATGAAGCCGGAAGTCATATCGAGCATCAGCATCAATAAGATCCAGAAGAGAAAAAAGCATACCATTTTCTTTTGAAAAGTCACCACCCTGCACGAAAAATGTAGTACATGAGACAATCGTTTACAAAATAGAATACATTTTTTTTTTGTGCGTGTGCGTGCATGTCTTTATATGGTTGGTTGAAGAGTTGAGAAAAACTAAATAGCATATCCATGAGCACTCTCCCACACATTCTTGTACGAGAATTAAAAAAACAAAAAGAAAGAAAGAAACCAATTTCTTCCAGTGCCAACAAATTTACTCGTCTTATGCAAATAAATTATTGAAAGTTGATACCTCAAACAATTGTCATCAATGAACAATAATCCAGAACTCGCTATCTCAACAAAGATACAATTAGGACATAAAGACTACAAAAAAAACTGGGTACAAGTACCAGATTCAAATAAGAAATATCTCAGAAGCACGGACACACATACAGGACATTTTTTTTTTTCATGAGACATGTATTATCAATTTAAACAATACAGGAACGACGTGAAATTAGGCAACCCTTCTATATGGTTATTAGCCACAGTATGAAACCAACTATACAAAGTCAGATAAAAAAATTCTCTAAATTGCTTTGTGGTCCGTGCTTGGTCCTACAGGAGACTAATGCATAATTTTACAAAAGGCAGGAGACTATATGTTAGGAGCATGTTTATTATAAATTTTATATTCTATAATGTACAAGTCTTAAAACCTGCTTGTACCTTGAGAAACAGGCAAGGAGGAGGCAGGGTTATTGATATATATAAAAAAAAATTAATTAGGTCACTAGTTATTGAAGAAGGCAAAAAGAAAAGTTAAAGCAGTTTAATCGACCACATTAACCAGTAAGCATGCAGCAATAGAGGAATTGTAAGCCTTCCATTACCATTCTCTTTACAATTCTTTTTTCCCTACACTGAATAGATCTTTTTCCTCTTTATATCCTCCTATAGTGCAAATTTTCCATATCATATTCCAACCCAGTTTTTATTAAAATATAACATTTTTACGTCAATAGTGTTCTTGAGTGTGTCTGAACGTGTCCTTAGTGGATCACTGCATCCAGAATGGAGTGCACAGTTACTGCAGGAAAAAACCCATCCTTTTTCATTTACATTTTAATGGCACCTAATTTTGAGTCGAATTAACTGTCATTAGCATCGCACGTTCATGTTTCCAAAACTAAAAATTTCAAAGGCCAAGGCATGACCATCTTCAACGTGCGATGAACATGGACAATCCAGTCCAGAGGGAGTCCATGATTTCTAGTCTACAACGTGCTGAAGTGAATTTCTTGAAGGCCGCAGTTGCTGAATTCACTCACGGTGACCAAGTACACAGGAGAGCAAACATCTGTGTACATCTTAAAACAGCATGAACCTTCTCCTTCTCCACTTCCTTTTTTCCCCAATCAGAATCACCGCTCAATGTCTACATCTCATCATCCCTTTTTCAACTAAGATAAAGGCATGAAATTCCCTTACACTTGTGCTCTCACGAGTGATTAAACACACTTTCTCTGCCTCTCTCGAACCTTGATTGAAATCCTAGAACCACCACCCTTTTTTAAGACTTCCCGTCACATTACGAATGAATCATCACTTCTCCGTATAGAAAGCACCTTCACTTCTCATTCATCTAAGCTTTAAACTATCAAGACATTCCCCCAGTGCCCTAGTACCTATTTAAATGACTTCAAAGAGTAACCGCCGATTACTGTCACTGCAGCATATTGCTATCCTTTACGACCACAGAAAATAATGTTTTGTTGAGAAAACTTTCAAAGTTCTGCTCATGCCAACCAATCTGCTTCTACTTCCTCAACAGTTCAGCCACGAAGATATAGGACATATGCACAAATTGTTGCGTTCATTTAAAATGAGAAACATTCAGATGTTATGGGAACTGAGAAGCAAGCAACCAGAAAACCAATTGGAGTCGACTAATTGTAAAAGAGAAATAATAAACAGGAACAGCTATATTCACACAGTTACTGGAAAACTACAAAAAGCTCCACCAAGTATGCTTTCTTTCATAATCAGTGTTCTATAAATGCATAAACAACATACTTGTGCCATAAATCCTTTAATTATGCGATGAAAAATAGACCCCTTGTAGTGTAGAGGTTTCCCTGTTGAGGCTCCAACACCCTTCTCACCTACGGAAGAAAGTGCAAAAGCATTTAAACCACTGCCTAGAATCTAAGCATTATGTTCAAGAATTCCCCAAAAATACAAAAAGAAAAACAAAAGAAAAGAATACAACAAGAAAAGTGGACAAAAAAATGTCTACATCCGCAGGTACACAAAAGAAAGCATATATTTTCATATAACCACTCATTCAATTTAGGTAGATAAATTCATACCACAGACTTCACCCATACAACCCACACTATATAGGGGAACTTGGTTAATCCTTTAATTAGCAGTAATTGATGTCTAGCCATTGGTTAATAACATCTTAGGCAATTAATTGATATAACCCTGAGGGGTAACTCAATTGGTCAGGCCTTGGGTTTGCTCCCCAATGGTCACCAATTCAAGTCCCCTCAGGGCCACTGAGGTGAGAAACGGCTGTAAACTTCAGGGCTCCGTGGGATTAGTCGAGGTGCGCGCAAGTTGGCCCGGACATCCACGGTTATCAAAAAAAAAAAAATTAAAATGAGTGTTAACGAACAACTAAACTCACACACTGCGTCATACACGAGTCCATATATTTCGTGTACAGCCACGGTTATCAAAAAAAAAAAATTGATATATCTATGCGATTACATCTCTTAGAATATATCAATCTCACATAATTCCTCCTTTAACAATTGAATAATTTGGTCTGACTTCATACAAGTATAAAGGTAAAGTTTGAAGTATGTTATTTCAATAGAGAATTGGAGCTTACATAAAGTCAAAAATTACATTCGATAATCTGATGCTTTGGAAGTAGATAGAGTAGATAAATCAGACCTAAATTGAGTTTTTATTATTTATAGCAGTGCACATTTTTTGAAATGGTCCAAAAGGGCAAGGAAATCTATTTTTATTTATTTATTTTTTAATAGAGGGAGCAGTTAACACATCCCCAGTTACTATAAAGCCTCTATGAAGGACTTTTTTCATAAAATTATCCGGGTATGAATTATAACTCATGCATAACATGTGCCCTTTTCAAACTAGATTCAATAATATAGTTATCTACATAAACTTCATTGTTCTTAATATGACAGAGCACACAATTTATGAAAATGTAAATTGATATAAATATGTTCATGTTATAGAATAAATAGCAACTTTTTTCATTTCACTAAATTTAAGGTCTCTTTAAACCATAAATATAAGCGTTTAGCTAAAAAGTAAAATGTTGGTAGATTTTAATAAAATTGATGAAAAGTGGGATTGAAAAGTTGTGGATCCCATGAAATATGTTGTTGAAAATGAGTTTTTGAAAATGGGGCCAACTCTCATGCCTATTCCCTGCACCAAAACTGTCTAATTGTCTTATGACAAGGAAACATTAATTGTGAATACAACAATAAATGATAAAGAACAATTATTTACAACAAAAAAATACAAGCTTACCCACTACCATTTCTTCCTTCCCACCCCATTACAAAATTTATATGTGACATTTTAATAACTATGTTAAACATATACATCGAGTAATCAAGAACATCCAACTTATCCATTCACTATAAGCTACTTCTGCACATCAAAAAACTGATACACAGAAGCATCAGAAATAATTTTATTGGATAGGTACTTGCACTAATTACCCAAAACAAAAAGGAACGAAAAATGAATGGAGCATATTTGGTACACATTGGAAGTCATAAAATTTGTAACAAAAATGATCAAGTTTTGCGCTTTTGTACCTGTGCAGAGTGCCCTAAAATTCTCAGCTGTTCTGGGGACAACATCAGCAAACAGCTGCATTTCCACAAAAAGGGGAGGGAGAAGCATCAAACAAGTATATATATATAAATAATTCTTGAATTGATAGCATCTCATAATGCTGAGGGTTTTTAGATATGTGTATCACCTCAATGACAATTCTTTCCACGGGATCCCCATCGATGGATACGTCCAAGAAGACCAATGGGTTCTTCTTATTCATATTTCCTACATTGATTGCTGCAAGTGTTAAATTGCCACAGTGGTGTCGAATGAATTTTGGAAATAGCAAATCATGAAATCTTATGTTCATGCACAATCTGGCCAACAAGATCATATGCATAGCATTTCAACCGTCGTATTGTTTTAACCAGATATATCAGCTGCATATAAAAGCATAGATTGCAGTTTTCTCAAATTGCAGCCAATATTCACTCTCGGTTACTATGTTTGTTGCAAGAGAGCTAATCAAACGGGATGGCACTCGAACTTATCTTATGCTGTGCAGAAGGGCGAGTGATAGAGAAAGAAGCGGCATAAGCAAGGCAAAATTCTAAGTAAGATTTTTAGTTAGTTGAGGGGTTCGGGGATTCTCATTCCTAATTAAGCAAGAAAATTGGTACCAGTTGAAGTAATGAAAAATCCCCTATTTGTTTGATGAGAACTGTAAAATAAAAAAATAAAAAAAAGAGGATCCCCCGTTGGGAATGAAATTATGCTCTATGTCCCCCTTTTCACGGAAAATGGAGAGATGAATTGTTGTATTTATTGTCCGTATATATTAGCTTTGACTAGAACCATGAATTTTTATCCTTTTAAGAAAAAAATAAAAAAATATGCCAAATGTTTGAACAGGGGATGCAGTTAAATAAATATGCTGGCAATAAAAGCAAATGCCAAATTTCCTGCAAAAAAAACATAAGTAAACAAAATCTGTGAAGTCATTTAAAAACATTCAAGTTTTGCTTCTATTCACCGTGGATCAATATGAGAGGCTATACATCATCATGAGATGACTAGGTAAAGCAACAGGACTAGAGATTGGTGGGAGCTTTAAAAAAATTTAAAAAGTTGACTTTCCAAAACTTTTGTCAGCTTTCAAATAGTACCCCATTATTATGCTAACACCCACCACCCCCAATGAGGTCCTAATTTCAACCTGCCATGATCTTCCAGCTTAAAACAGGATGGCCAATCCAATACCATTTCAATGCCGTAATATATTCCCTATTAAATAAGAAATGCAACAATCTCAAACAATTATGTAGAAATATAATGCCAATGCTAATAAAATGTGGAATTACTATTCACAGTAGAAAATTCATTTAAGTACCAATTGCCGAGGGACAGCGCATTTGCATGTATCCTAATCAACTTTTCAATCTCTAGAGAAAAGGATAGTGCAATGACTCCAAATTAATTTAATAGCCCTTTCCTGCAATACCGATCTGAAGTGCAAGGCGGTGTGTGTAGGCAACACGTGTCACTCACTTGTCTAAAAATCAACCAGTTCATAATTAAATTTATCCAGCTTCTAATGCTAATCAGTCAACATTCAACAGTCAAGACACTAAACTTTTTCCCACTCCTGTAGAAAAACCAAGGAGCAATAAAGCTTGGAGGAATCTTTCTTTGATCAGTTAAAACTGAGAAGATGTCTCCTGTGGAAGAAACAAGAACTAAAACTCTTATGCTGCATTGTTGAACCAATTAGAAGAACAAGACATGCCGACACGAGCCCTAATAAAAGCAAATACGAAATGTCTTCGCATTCGCAATTTAAAACAATATCAATAAAAGTTTGACTAATTTCACACAAAAGAAAAACAAACAAATACGCTGCAGAAGAAATTAAATACAGGATTGAAGTGTCTAAAATCCACTCCAATTTTGACAACGGAGAATTAAAATGCCACCAAGATTCATTTTGCAATAGACATGTATACTGTATACAGCGGATGATGCCCAAACCCTAATTCGCCATTCGTCAAGTCAAATAAGATAACTGTTCAAGAAAAATGCCAAGTAAATTACCTTTACACCGCCTATATACAAAATAGATAGAAAATTGTACAAAACCCTAAACCCCAATACTTGAAGGAACCTCGCAAGCATATACCTTGATATGAGGAATATGGATAACTCGCTCCTGGGTGAACTCGCTGTCAAGAATTGCGAGTAGGAGCAAGTGGCTACTGATTTGCCTACAGAGAATTGAACCGTCAACGGCTTCTCAAATGTGTGTGAATTGTACTAGTGTGAGACAGCAGAATCTTGTCAAAGGAATTTTTTCCGGTTTGCACCGTTGGTCCTTGATCTATTATTCTAATAGCAAGTTAACCTTAATCTTGATCATAATTTAAATTATAGTCAACAATTAATTTTAAGTACGCATTTGATGAGATCCAAAAATTTTCTATTTCATCAAATTTTATTAAAAATCTAATTTTTATCTACAACGAACGGGTACTCAAAAAAAAGTTACTCTAACCTTTCGTTATAATTATAAGGTCAGCCTTCAATGACAAAAACCAATTAATGATGTATTTGAGTTACTTTTTTAAAATTAATTTTGTAAAAGTGATTTTTTAGAAGAATTAAATATATGAAAAAATTGAGTTAATTGTTTCAACACTCACTGACCTTTGTATAATAGCACGTTTCACTCGCTGTATTTTAATTTGCACTACATCACTCACTAAACTTTGTAATGTTGCATTTCATCACTCATCGACTGACTTTTGTTAATTAACGTGGATAATTGATTGTACATGTGGTAGGTTAAATTGGTCAAACTCATAAATAAAATGTCACATAATTTTATCATCAGTCCAAACACGCCTTAGCCATAAGAAACTAAAAGCATGAGATTGAAACCAAAACCAAATTTGCATCTTCCAAATCGGTATACCCTAAACCCCAAACCAAAACTCAAGTCAATATGGAAATGGAATTGGGGTTCAGTGGACTGCGATGAAGATAAATGGGTCCTCACAACCAAGGCCCTAAAACGAAGAGAAATGATAGGTTCTGTGTAATATGGTCGATGGAACTGAAACTGAACCAAGCGTTCCCTCCGACTAACTTGAAGTCATCTATCTTCAAAACCTCTTCTTTTCTAAACTTCATGTTGGGCCGAGGATAAAATTATGCGGCATTTTATTTATGAGTTGGGCTTATTTAACCTGTCACATATGCAATCCGTTATCCACGTAAGCCATGTTAGTTTACAGAAGTTAGTCGGTGAATGATGGAGTGTAACTTTACGAAGTTCGGCGAGCAATGCAATGCAAGTCAAAGTACAGTGAGTGAGTACGTGACATTGTGCAAAGTTTAGCGAGCGTTGAAATAATTAACTCTAAAAAATTTTGAATTTATGTGTAAAATTATTTATTGAGAGAATATATAGTTGAAAATGAATTTAAAAAAAAGAGTTCAATTTTAAAAAATTGGCTCAAATGGGACGAGGTAACTCATGCATGTGCCAAGCAGTGGCAGTGTAATTTATTTGTTCCTAATTTTTTTTAGGTCTCTAGATCAATGCATCTATGTTTCATGCACCGATTACTTGAATATGGACTTGACAATGCTACTGTGAAGAAAATGTCGCTTGTATACTTTAAGAATACTAGATGAATTAAAATACAATAAATACATCTCACTAATTTTTCTCAATACTTGCTATTCAACAAATTTGATTGGATGAAAGTGTAGCCTATTTATTTGCAAAAGCATAGTTGATATCCATGCTCAAGAACATTGGTACGTAAGACTGGGATGCATATATTTAAAATCCTTTTGATTGACAACTTGGAGCCCATTATCCCCAAAAATTATTATTCGTTATCTTATTTTTAACCACGCAATATTTCATAAAATAATATTACACGTAAATCGAAAAAATTTCCTCTATTTTCAACCACATTCTTTGAAAAAAATACTATTAAAAAAAATCATAATTTCAAATAATGGGGCCAAACGGAGCATAAAGACTTCCATGCAGTAAATTTTTTTCCTCGTGTTTGTTTCCCGGCAAAAATTTACCGAAATTTTATCGGTACTTACTGTTATGCAAATAATCTTTTAAAAAACTTAAATTAATATCAATAACAGAAATGACTATTTAATCTACCTAAACATCGGTACACTTAAAAACTAAGCCCCTTATTTGTAGAAATTAAGATCGGATTTTTATCATATTTGGATAAAAAATGATGAAATGTGTAATTCAAAAGTTGTGAGTCATATAAAATGAGTGATCAAAATTAATTGTTGATTTTAACTTAAATTTTAATCAAATTTTTTAACAGTACCAAACAAGTGCTAGCTCTACAAGTTTCGATATATTTCAACAGTTACTATCGATAATGCCGTATTATTTTTATGGATTGCAAAACACATTAACCTATTGTACCAATCACGTTGGTAATATATTTTTGGATTGAGAAAAGGGTGATTATATTCACATCAAAGTTTAATTACACTGAAGATCATTAACCTTTATATTTTATCACACTCATATCTTTAACTTTTTTATTCATCATATTCTTGTTTTTAATTTTATTTATAAAAAAATATTGTCCTTAATTATGATTTTCGTCCAAAAATATTGTTAATACGATTTAAAATGAGGGTCAAATAATCGCATTTTGTGTATTATTATTATTATTATTATTATTATTATTACTTATTTTAAAATATAATGGACAAATGAGTATTTTTACTCTATGTTAAAGAAAATTTCGAAGAGAAACCATAATTAGGACGAATTTGTTTTAATTTAAGAGTAAGAATGCGATGAAAAAGTTTGATACATAAATGTGATAATGTGGCATGACTTTCAAAAAGTCAAAATGAGCTTTTAGATCCATTTGACTAATTTTATTAAAGTGTTTTTGGTAGTTACAAACGCTTTTAGAAGTTGGTCTAATATGATTTCTTCTAAAAACACCGTCAGATTAGGAAGTACTTTTTAAAATTAGTTTTCAAACAAAAATTAAGGTAACTTCCTCCAAACGTTTTTCTATCGAAACCAAAGCAAAAGTAAAAATAAAAGTTATGTTAAAAGGGTTCTTAGCCTTGCATAATAATAATCATCTTTTATAAAAACTAGTTTTTGCCCCGTGCAATGCACGGGTTGTGTTCTTTTTAAGGTAATATTAACGTCTTGAATGCTAAGGTTAGATGAAAAACTGTATTACAAAATTTTCATACACTCATTTGTATAAAAGAAGAGAATGAATGAACTTTGGAGAAGAGATTTCTGATATGAGAAGAAATGAAAATTGCCATTAAAAACTCGGTCGCACTGAAAATTAATCAAAGGACAGTTGTTTGACAGACCACATTTATTAGACTGAGGATTGGAAAGACAATTACACCCCTGTTTTAACAATAAGTTTACCAAAAATACCTCCACATAATAATTTAAAATGAATTTCCATTTTCCATGAATACTGATGTTAAGGGTAAATGTGGAACTAAAAATATTTACTGCAATTGTACCACATAAAATCACCCAACATTAAAAATAGATAGTTATTTTAGTCCTTGAGAACTACCAAAAACAGTAGAGTAGAATGGAGATATATTTAAGCTTAATCCAATAATCTTCATTTATCAAATATCCAATAAAAAAGAGCATATTCTCCCCAACCCACCCCTTAACCTTAACNCCCCAACCCACCCCTTAACCTTAACTACAGTTAAGAAACTTACTGCGAAAAATATGACTGAATTTCCACTCATTGTTATGTAGATCATGTGCAATCAACTCTTGAGTTGGAGGTTGCTGGGAAAAGTCCTGCATGCCGAGAACATTAGAACATATGTACATGACATAAATGATAAATCAACAAAAGCTGGATGGGTTATAATTTTCTGAAAAACAAATTTATTTACCAATAGTGAAAACACTTTCTCAATCGCCTGGTAGGGAACTGAAAATCCACCATGAGTACTTGTATCACTCGCCGTCAATGTTTTGCAGAAGTAATTCGTTGGCTGTTTGCTGGGGGCACCCAAATCTACATACATGAAAGTAACACCCCTTTGCTGTTGCTGCATTATAGGCGCATTCGGATTTAACAAAATAGAAATGAAACATGAAATAAGTGATGAACTAATCTTAACACAAGAGTCGACGTACTTTGCTCAATGAGTGCAAGGTCATTTGAGCACAAACCTCATCCATCTCTATATCAGCCTGGATAACAAATAATAAGCTTCTACAACAAACTTATAAGTTTAATTGGAACACGACCAAAATTACAGATATCTTACATGCATGACCACATTAAGTAAATATTGGAACAAGCAGAAGGGAAGGCTATGGAAATTTCTTTTAACTATAAAATAGCTATTGAGGCTCTAATTGAAGTAACAATGTCAGAACATTGAAATATTATTTCATGTTGTACCCATTAATTTATCTATTTTCATAATCACTTCGCGGGTTCTTTCCATATGATGGATATGAATAAAATTCAAGATTATCAAATTAAGTGTGCTAATTGAAGTGATCAAAAGACCAAATATGTTTTACCTCAAGGCTCCTATAGCTTTTAGTACTGAGGCCAACTGTCAAGTCCTCTCGTCCTCTTTCTCCTCCTCTTCATCCTCTTCTTGCCTTTATCTTTCATTTCCCACCAATCACTCTCATCCACACCCAAACGTTGCTGTTTCACCCTAATTTTCTCCACTAATAAGGCCTCAGCAAATCGCCTCATCAGAGTCTCCGACCACTGCTCTCCAGGCATTGCCATGCTTCTCCCACTAAGGTCTTGAAAATTTTCCACGTAATCATGATGCAAATAGGATTCTCTCCCTCGTTGCATCCTCCGACAAGTATTGCCCACTTGCTATTAAGTTATCCATATATGTCAGCATCCGACTCCTGATCTTTGCAGACTTTGACTTTTTAACTCATTTATATGCCAATTGATTTCGTAGTCAGCTTTGGACACATCAAATCCTTTGAGTTCATCAACGGATAATTTTGATCCATACTACTCTAAATTTATTAGATTAGCACAGCAAAAATCAGAAATTTTTGAACTCGTCAAGCAATCCGTGTTTGCTTTTGCATTTAATAAAAATAGATTATGTCCACAATCAAAGGCAATGTGCAGTGCATTAAGCATTTCCCTCTGAACCCAAAGAACATCCCCATTACAATGGGAACGAGTGAAATACAACATAAACATAAAATTCTATCATATGAATTGTCCATAAATAGAAAAGGGGCCTCGTTATCTACGTCAAATTTCAATAATAACACTCCAACAAAGAATAAGATGAAGGAAAACCCAAAGAATATAAAATAAATTTGAAGGGACTTTGAATAATTTATCACTTTTAACATATCTATGATGAGAAACAGATACCCAATTACCCAAAAATAAGTTACAGGCATATATGCATACATATAAGCAAATAGTTGTGCTTCAATGGTAACACTAAGACAAATGGCTGAGATTTATAGACAAACAAATAATTCTGATATCAACGAACATATTGCAGTATTATATTTTGAAATTAAATAAAAAAAAATCAAACTCAGATTACATAAATTAAAGAACAATTTGAAATGAAGGAAAAGGGTAAAAACTTAAAGAGCATATTGCAGCCTAGGGAACAATAGTTGGCTTCTTAGGAGAAACCTTTTCTAGTTTTCTTTCGTACTTGAGGAAATTTGACTTATATCATTTGCAGCTTCTTGAAATCAAAGCAGAAAGAATCACGAAAAGAGTAATTTTATTTCCATTTATTCAGCACAAGGGATGCTTTATATCTGTAAAATGTGCACAAATGTTCGATTTTCTGAAGTTCCACAATCCAATTCCCCATTCTCACCTTCAGCTGCAAATATTTTGATGCTAGTCATCTTCTTTAGTTGATAATAGCCTTAACAAGGTTTCCTGAAAGTAGCAAATACAACGGTTAATTATAATTTAATGATCATGTCGAATATTTAATGATTGTATCCAAACGACCTTAGAAATTGACGTAAATCCAAATGACAAACTGATGTGGAGGAAGTTATCTAGTACTGGACCATGTCGTGTATAATTCCGACTCAAGAATACTGGATTATTTAACTTTGACTGTCAAGGGAAGATTTAACAAGTCAAGAACCTAAAGATATTTGAAGTGGTAACTCCATTTTCTATTCTGTGAGCCTATTGAACCTCATTCTAAACATGTTATTTTCTTCTCGACTTTCTCAAATGTTTCTCAAACGAGGGAGGCATGATACTTGGAAGGAGAAAAAACCAAAAATTACTTAAAAGAACAAGGAAACTACTTTACTAATTAATTTATCCACTTTCAATTAACATTGCTTAAATCTATTAAAGAATGGCAAAAATTTAGTACATTGGTCTATGAAAGGAAATATAACAGCATAACATTATGAGAGAAATTTGAAAAATAATAATACTAAAAATAATTTTATACAGTATTGAAGCTCCAAAAACCATAATAAGCAATTTAATCCAACCTATTAGCTTTAAATGAGCATATGAACACAAAATGAACAAATTTGAAAGAATTTTTTTTATCGATTTGCGCTTTTATTACCTTCAATAAGATTAGGTGAACATCTCAAAATTTCCCCATCTATTTCACTGGAAAAGTAAAGAGAAGAAATAGTTTGTAGGTTACTTATCTCGAAGCTTTCATCCTTAGTTGCTCGTTGACTACAACATCTCGTGTATAATGGATTGGTTCATTAGTCTCAAAAGAATTCTATGTTCATTAGTCTCAAAAGGATTATATAGGGACATGAAATTGCCCGGTTTAGCTATCCGAATATTTGCCCAAAATTCTCAATTACCTAGATGAGAATTACCAATATTTGATTTTCACTACAATACTTAAAACGACAATACTTAAAACCACTAAAACAATTAAATTTCAGCTTGTATGTGCGATTATTTAAGTGACTTCCAGGGAGATTGATTTGTTTGGGAGAAAGTTCCATGGCTCACCCAAAGGAATCTTTTTTAAGATGATCAACACCTCAAGCAAGCAATTCTGGACATAGTCTAGTGAACCATCTCGTGCAGTGAAATGAAGATGTGTACTCCATGGGTAGCTGTAACTATTGTCTGTCATTAAAACCGATAAATACAACAAAATGCTAAAAGAACTGGATTAAAGATATACCTATATCCACCAATAGAAGAACGCCCAAAAACTCGACTGCTGAATAAAACATGAACACAATCTCTTTGTATTTGACGAGCTGCCAAATGAATATGAAGAATATGTAACATGGTGTGCATTGAACCAAAATTTAAATATGAAAAACCTCCTAACATTTTCATAGGAGACAAACTTCACCAGAAATAGCTAATGAAATGAATATGAAGAATGTGTAACCTAATGTGCACACCTAATGAAATCACAGTGAATGTCAACCAAAATACTGAAAAAAAGACCCAAAATTTAAGTGTCCGATCATGCTAATGGAAGACAAGAAATAGCATTAGAAGGCCAACTGGCCAAGATTAAGAGAGAGGGTTAAAGATCTACAAGCTGTTACTCACTGAGGCTCACAAGCTTGCCGATGGAGAAAAAGTTGGCACTTTCCAAGGCTCTCATGGTGTTAAACGACCAGCATGATCCATGGGAATCTAGTTTACACATTCGAGAATTACTGGTGAGAATCATATGTAGAGATTCACCATATTAAACATAGATTCAAAGTGAATGCCCGGGTAACATGAGAGCTTTAAAATCGAAATATAATTCCTTTTCAAGGAATGATACAATTTAGGTTCAACGGTTTATTTTCATTAGGATTCTACTAAATAAAAAGATATTCCAATAAAAAAGTTGCAACTAAACTGAACGAACATGATTTTTGACTGGCGTAACGACACTATGGTCTCTCCTTAGGTTCAACGGTTTATTTTCATTAGGAGTCTACTAAATAAAAAGATATGCCAATAAAGAAGTTGCAACTAACCTGAACGAACATGATTTTTGACTGGCATAACGACATTATGGTCTCTCCCATCGAAGTCAGTGGAAAGATCATTAGTCGGAAGGATCGATGCCTGTTATCATAGGCAGATAGGCGGAGAAAAGCGCTAGAAATCGGAGTAGGATGAAGAAATCGTGATGTAGTCCTCTCTTTCGCCTCTTCTGTACTATCGTCGATAGAGCAAATTTGAGTTAGTATAAAACACTTTGGGTACCATACATTACTGCAGTTGCCAAAACACAGAAGATATAATTTTGATACATATGAAAAGACTATTAGATGCAGATACACATAAAGGAACAAGAGGCAGAACTTCAAAATCTACCAAATCATGAATGAAGAAAGAGCCCTACTAACCATCTCAGTTATTCGAAGTCGCATGTGACCAATAAGAATCACCCGATCTCTTTGGATTCTTGTAATCTGAGATCATCAAGCTAGCTTGATGAATTCAAGACGTTTCTTCCCACAGATAAATAACTTCAAACAATAACTTAACAAAAATAAAGGCAAGAGAATTACCTGCGCCAGCATACCAACTTCATGAAGGCGATTAAATAACTCTTTTCCTTTGAGATCGTATATCTTTTTTTCCTCTGTATCCTCATATACTGCCTCAATTTTAAGTAGGAAAGCACCAGCATAAGGAGCTTGCCCTTTTCTACTCTCTACTAAAGCTTCTAACAATTTTGGATCCTGCAGAAAACCAATAATGGTTGGCAGATCAGCTCTTTAGTTACCAAGAATATGAGTAGAATATATATATAAACTAAAATGTATGTTGCTAAAATTCTGAGATGACTTTCAAACAAAAAGTTTAGCTTTCAACTTATCACCACTTCTT
>CAIGRT010205331.1:0-17420 GCA_903798405.1 Fraxinus platypoda | reverse complement strand
TTTTTTTTTTTTTTTGCAAATTCATTTCATGAAACTCACAATTTTTATCGACTTTTCAATCACATGTGTCACTAACTTTTATCCAAACCAAACGAGGGGCTAAATTCCAGCCGTGGACTGTTCAATATTCAACCTTTGATAAGTGTAGCAATTGGACCCCCAACCCTTCAAATGCGTGGAAGCATGGTCCCCCATTTTACGAAAATTGTTAATTTTAGTGTTAGAAGGTCAATCCTATTATATATTAAGAAGACAGTTGTACAATTGGGCAGCCACTTTGGCTGCTGGCAGGTGATTAGAGGCGATGACGATGTGGTAGTCAACTATGGGAGCGAGAGGGTGGAGATAAAGATGATATTTTTTGTTCTTCTTTTCCTTTTTCATCCTTCTCCTTTTATCCTTTTATTTCCTTTACAATCATATTATTTGTACAATCGTACTTGACAAGAATGATTGACAATGTTAGTGTTGTCAAAGTTGGAATAATTGATTTGAAAAATAATTTTTGAAATTGATGAATGTGATTTTATCAAATGTAAGTTGTCAACCAATATTGTCAAACTAGATTGTACATGTAGGCTGTAGCATGCTTCTTTCATTTATCGTTCTTATTTAGCACCTATTTGGGCTCCATTATTTTCAAATGTTAATACAAAATCCGATCGTTATGAACGGTGAAGAGGATATAGCTCCAACTGCAATCACCGGCAAAGCAAAAAACCAAAAAGAAGACGTATTTTTCTATTTCCAGTCAAAAATGCCCCACTTAAACAGATTGAATGAAAAAATTAAGGGGCACATTCATCTTTTCCCCAATCTACTTTAATTGATTTGTAAAAAGCAATTAATAATGACTGTAACAGTTGTGTCCACATGATTGTATAACAGTTGGATTTCTTATTAAAATTTATACACAATAATGTTCAAACACACGCTTAAATAAAAAATTAGGTTGTTCTCATCTCTTTATAATTTATAAGTCAACGTCAACTTTTAATTGAAACCACGCATTTCAAAGGACCTTTAACACATACCCAATTATTCACGATCAACCATTTATTTCTATCACATTAATTTCAACAGCTTATAATGAAATCCAGATAAGCACTTAGTTGCTCAAATTGACTTTGTCAAGGTAACAATTTTTGTCATGTGGGGTCAATTTGCACAGATTGAAAGGTTGGGGATCCAAGTGCACATTAGGTACGTTAGAGACTCAAATGTCACTCTCATCAAAGATTGAGTACTTATTAGAATTTATTGAAACTTCTATAACTGCGCACCTAAACTCAAAAGATATGGACTATGCTGGAAAAACAAAACGAGGACGAATTTCTCACAAAGTAAGTAGGTTTGGGACTATTAGTGAATTTCCCTAAATCTAAGAAAGGCCTGGAACCGTAATTTGAATTTAACTTCCCGGTGGCGAGCAGATATAACGGCGACGCCGTCTTAGCAGCGCCGTTCCCACCTTCCAGTGCGCGCGTGTGTGAGAGGGAAGTTTTACTCTCATTGTTTTGAATTTTTACTGAGAATTGTGCTAGACATAATTTTTGAATTTATTTTTTAACCAGAAAAAAACTTGATTTTTTGGCGTATTTATAGAATTTTTACTGTTAAATTGGAGTTACATTTTGTCATTATCAAATCCAGCAGTTGTCAATTTGGGCCATTTTTATTTTGTAGCCGGTGATATTTTCAAGAAATCATTACAATTCCAGTTTTGAATTTTCCTTTTCCCCCACTTAAATGTATATAAAATTGAAGACTGGAAGCTTTTGAATTCTGACCATTTAACTGTAAGCCTAATCCAACTCTCATTCAACTTCCGTTTCGTGAAAATGACATCAAAGGTGAGCTTTCTTTCAATCTCACTGTCATTGCGTTAAAGAACAAATTACATATGTATGTATGTGCATACAAATAAGAGCACTTTTGGCTAAGATTATAAAGTAGCTTTTTGAGAGTTTAATGCATAAAAAAGCTACTTATAATCTTAGCCAAATAAGTTTATAAATGTAAGCATTAAATCGATAATTGGGTCCCGTTAATGTAAATTTTGAAAGCATTTGGGTCCCGTTAATGTAAATTTTGAAAGCATTCTTACTTGAACTTGAAGCATGATTTGGTCCCCAATAAGCAAAACTATGATGTGAGTTTCTTACTCTGGCAAGTGGTATTCAAGCTTCTGTTGAAACACAAGGGCTTGAGCAAAAGATTAAGCAAAGTGCTTAATCAATCATAATTCCAACTAACACTGCAAATAATTATCCTTTTATTTCAATCAATATTTTATTAGTTGCATTGTTGAAATCCCTCTATAATTAACCTTTTCTGTTTCTGATAAATAATGCAGTTATTACTAGTTGGAGGTACTGGAACCTTGTCTTTTAACAGTCTATTTAAAAGGCTTCCATTAGGTTCTATTGCTTTTGGGGTTTGAGGGGATATTTTAGTTATGGGTATATCGTATTTGATGAGATTGGATTGGATTTAAGGGAGAACAGGATTCCGGAGGGGGTGAGAATATGGGGACTGTTGGTGGGGAAGAACTGTTAAATTGGGACAAAAGGCAAGGTATTGGGAATGGAAAAGAAGAGAAGATTTTAGTATTGGTGAGGTTGAGGCCTTTGAGTGAAAAGGAGATTGCAAGGAACGAAGCTGCAGATTGGGAATGCATTAATACAACCACAATTTTATACCGGAATCAGGAGCGGTCTGGATTGCCATCAACTTATACATTTGGTAAGGTAGATTTAATCACGTTTCAGTTCCGGAAGTAGAAATTATTGATTTCATTGCTTGCGAGATTAAGTACTTTTTAGAATGTTCAAGTGACTCATGGTTTTTTTTTTTTTCACTGATTCCATCAAAATGTTCATTGCTTTTCCAATGCTTCTGTATAGCTATCATGGTTGGTTAATCAAGTTAGGAGCCTTTTGTAGCAGACTAATGCTAATTTCAATCTTAAGTCAATTACTTAAGAAAATAAAATCGTCGCCGGGAGCACTTAGTTTGTATATAATGCAAGTTTTTAAATTTACTTATTGAAGGAAGAATCTCAATGTGAGCAATTTGTTTGCATAAAATCTTCATCTAGGGACTAGTATTAAAACATGGTCACTTTAGGCTTTAATTACATCAACGCACCTTATGGATTTATATTGGCCTAAAATTTCTAATCTCTGTCTTTTCTTCGCTTGTTGGCATCTGTCTATAATATATGGTGATAGACCGAGTCTTTAGGGGTCACTGCAGTACAAGGGAAGTTTATTTGGAAGGAACAAAGGATGCTGCACTTTCTGTTGTTGATGGTATCAACTGTAAGTATGATCTGAACACTGTAGCATTGACCTCATTTCTCCTTTGGCTTTTTTCAAATAATAATTTGTTGGTGTCAATTATCGAAAACGAACTAACAGCTGGAATTACTTCAATTTTTTTACTTTCAGCAACCATTTTTGCATATGGCCAAACAAGCAGTGGAAAGACATACACTATGAATGGAATCACTCAGAATACAGTGGCTGATATTTACAGTTACATACAAAAGGCATCTAAATTCTACATTTTTTGTCAATTCTTGGACATGGATACCAATTTAAGATATTTGTCTTCGCTTTTGGCTTTATCAGATTGAGTAGTTTTCCTGTTTATAGTCCAAGTTTCGTAAGCTCATCCTTTTTCTCTTATCTAGCATGAAGAAAGAGCATTTGTTTTGAAGTTTTCTGCACTTGAAATTTATAACGAAGTTGTTAGAGACCTCCTTAGTGCAGACAATACTCCACTTAGACTGCTTGATGATGCAGAGGTGAGTTGTCTCTATCTTAGTATTTCCTTTAAGTAAGTGCATATCTTTAATGATTTTTCATCCATTAGAGAGGAACTGTAATAGAGAAACTCACTGAGGAGACTCTGAGGGATTGGAGTCACCTCAAGGAACTTTTATCCATATGTGAAGGTAAACAGGAAATTTTGATTGCTATATTTCGTGATTGCGATGTATTAGCCAATTGAAAATATTCTATCTTGTGATTATGTTTTATATGTCATTCTCACAGCAAAAAGACAAATTGGAGAGACCTCTTTAAATGAAACAAGCTCTAGATCCCATCAAATTCTTAGATTGGTTTGCCCTTCTCTCCTTTACTTTCCTGGTTAAATCTCGTTCCTACTTAAACTTGTGGACAAACCGCAGAGCTCTTTTACATTTGACATATTCAGGCAATTGAAAGTTCTGCTCGTGAGTTTTTAGGGAAGGAAAACTCGACCACCCTTGCTGCTGCCGTGGTAAGGACAAATCAATTTGTCTTTTGAGGGGTAAATTTGATGATGATGATGGAACTTAATTCAGTGATTTAGATTTGTAAATGAACCTATAAATATCAGATATGGAGAATTCTTGTGGTGTTGCCTGCAGAATTTCGTCGATCTGGCAGGAAGTGAGCGTGCATCTCAAGCACTATCAGCTGGGCAAAGATTGAAAGAAGGCTGCCACATCAATCGTAGTTTGCTAACTCTGGGGACTGTTATTCGCAAGCTAAGGTTGTTCACATGTCCTCTCTTCCTTCTGCCTGGCTGTCTTACTGAAAATTATCATATGTCAATTATATCAATCAATCTGATAATTATTATTCACAAACTTTGAAATTTTTTATGTTTTGATAGGGCATAGTTGTTTCGGTTTGTCCATGGAGGATTAGGTTCGAATTTACTTTTACTCTATAGCTTTTCTTTTTCCTCCCCTGTCCACATAAAGAAAGATTCCATTTTAGAGGGGAATTTTAGTCCAATTAAATATGAGAACATGCTTTCTTCCTCCATTGAGGATGGGGAGGTTTTTACTCTTTGTCACCCACTCGCACTCATGGTAGGTAGCTTTGTTTTTTGCTAGAATATCGCAGTAGTATATAATCGTGTTGTTCTGCACTACATATAATTAGTAACTTATTGCTATATTGACTAAATGCAGCAAAGGAAGACACGGACATGTCAATTATAGAGACTCTAAGTTAACACGCATACTACAACCCGCCTTGGGAGGCAATGCAAGAACTGCCATTATTTGCACCTTGAGTCCTACAAGAAGCCATAATGAGCAATCAAGAAATACCCTTTTGTTTGCCAGCTGTGCTAAGGAAGTGACAACAAATGCTCGGGTCAATGTAGTGACGTCTGATAAAGCCTTGGTGAAACATCTGCAAAAAGAGGTGGCTCATTTGAAGAGCGAGTTAAGAACCCCTGGACCAGCTTGTGATCATGTTGCATTGCTAAGAAAGAAAGATATGCAGATTGAAAAGGTTATGATTTGTTGCTAAAATCTTTCTGTAATGTATCTGTCCCCTCTAACATTTTTCAAAAAGTTAAAATTCTGGTTTACTTCATTTACACGCTGTACTTTTTTTTTACACATGCTTATTGCACTAAAATTCTGTTTCCTTAAACTAAGGCATAGAGATGGAGTCAAATGACTCGAATGAACTAACAGTAAGTGCAGGTGATCAACTTTTGTATATTTGTGTGTTTATACAGTTAAATACTTGTATCAGAGTAACTGAAGTTGTTTAATGATAGTTGATATAAGAGAGATGAATATTACATTCCGCTATCTTGTTTTTATCACTTCAATTTCCATAACTGGTTTCGGATAGTAAAAATTGGGCACAAATTCCTGGGGTCCGATGTTTTTTAAACCAGAAATGCCCATCATATTTATATTTCTGCAATTATCAAAGCTCGTGACTAGGATAATGACATATTCCTTAACGAATATTATCGAACCATTAAATGTCAGTTTAGGCATCCGACTGCACTGGGTCTTGTTATTTCTACACCTTGCAGTATATTAATGTGATTGCTTGGTTTGCCATTTCGCAGTTAGAGAAAGAGGTGGGGGAACTAACCAAGCAACGAGAGCTTGCTCAATCCCGGGTTGAGGATTTATTGCAAGTGGTTGGAGATGACATAACTTTATGGAAAAAGGTATGCAGTCCTCCCTCTCTTCCCCCTGCCGGCAATATCCCTGCGCCAAATCTGTTTCGGTGATGTAGTTTTTGATCAATACATTTTTGCAGGATACTATTACCTGTTCTCCTAAATGGCAAGAAGATAAAACATATAAGGATGAATGCTCAGTGACAAGTCTGTCGAGTGGAACTGATTGTGCCAGAAACCTCAATAGAATTCGGTCTTATAACGGAGACATCAGGAGTGATGGGACATCAGGTGTACTGCTTTCAGAAGACGGTGAGTATCACTCGTCATCTGATGATACTTCCAATCCGATTCAGGGAAGAGAGGAACTTACAGTACGAACTGAAAAGGATTCTGATGATATCTGTGAAGAAGTTCAATGTATTGAGATGGATGAATATGGACATGGCAAAACATATGAATCATTTGGCTCGTCGAACAATGAGAATGAAGAAAGAACGTCAATGTTGTTGGAAACTGGAAATGGACATGCTGTGGATCTGGTGCCATTATCTGCTTTATCTGGACATGCTTGTGTAGTTGAAAATGGTTCCTCTAATTGGACGTCGGAGAAGAAAATCGGAAAGGTGCAAATATCAGTTTCTTCTCTAGTCAGCTCCTACCCCGACGAATCATCTCCAAGGGCCTCGTTTATCAATATGCCAAGTTCTGGAACCCTGAAGTTGACAAGAAGCCCAAGTTTTAGGGCAAAACTGATGACTGGCTCATCTCACTCTGCAACGGCAGATAAAAGTGAATCGACACCACCCTCTGAGTTGGACAAAAGCTTCCCAGGAAGACCAGAAGGCTTCCAAAGATTGCATTGGAAGCGATTGATATATGGTGCATATGATGTGAGGCTGTCCAGAAATGATTCACAATCCTCCAGTAGTAGCACTTCCATAGATGAAGTAAAAGCACAAAACATCACACATGGAGATCAGGATATTCCTACTCTTGATTCTTTCTTTGCAGGTCTCCACGATATGGCCGAGCTTCAGTATGAAAATCAACTTCATGATCAGGTGACACTCATTCCTAATTCTGAATTTATCTCTTTGTGCGATGTTACAGTTTTCCCATATTTCGTTTATATATTTCACTCCCTGTTGATTTTCCCCCCTCCCATATTTAGATAGTTGCGTCTGCGGTAAGATAGTAGTTTTAGAGAAGAAGAGCCCTTCTTGTGATTCTTAACCTTGTACGTGTTCTTACATCCAGGTTCAGGAGATAGAACTGAAATCTGGAAAGAATGTCGAAGATGTTGGTATTGATCCAATGCACGATTCTCTTGGAGCTCCTTCAGATTGGCCTCTGAAGTTTGAGAGGCTGCAAAGATTGATAATTGAATTGTGGCATACTTGCAATATTCAGTTGGTCCACAGGACATACTTCTTCCTCCTCTTTAAAGATGGGTTGATAGATTCCATTTACATGGAGGTAGAGCATAGGAGACTGTCCTTCCTGAAGGAGACATTTCCTATGGGAAATCCTACTGCACAAGATAGCCGCCCTCTCACATTGGCAATAAGGTATCTTCTGACTTCCTCTCTCTTTCTCACAGTATTTCTGTGGTCACACTATCATTGATTAAACCTTAATTTCTAGCTCTGAGAGCAAAATAAACAAAAGGAAGAAAGAAACACTCAAAAAGTAAACTCTCAAATTTTAGTGGCTCACTCTCAATGTGAAAGTTATGTCCACTTGTGATTGCAGATTTTGACTATAATAAGGAAGGAGATTACTAGGTGTTTCATGGACCCCCCTGTCTTATCTAAAGAAACAATGACTCTCCCTAAAATCCTTTATATATGACAGGAATGTCAAGGAGACTTAATCTGTCTGGACTACCCAATATAACATTGTAGCCCTGCGGTCAAGGGAACAGTACAATTATTATTGACACGGTCCAGTATACATTTGTCAATTTCTTAAAGGAATGCCCTTCTTAGTGTGTGTTACATTTTCAGACATGGAATGAATATATAAAGAACTTTTACACCACAGTATATGACATTCATCTACTTCCAACTGAATTTTCGCCATGGAAATTTTCGTGAGTATTTAAAAACATCATGGGACTGACATGTAAGACTAATAAAAGTTTTAGGTCAATTCTGATTTTGATAAAAACAAAAATTTTGAGCCTGTGTAAAGATGAATTAACAGCATCTTATGTTTCGACTCATGTAAACATTTTACTAACAATTCGATTTAGTTCTGTTGGCTCAAAAACCTGAAATCTATTATTACTTATGATCGGCACTTCCTATTATACTCTTGTAGCAACAGCATGAAAGCTCTTAGACGCGAGAGGGGGGTGCTGAGAAGGCTTATGTATAAAAGGTATACCCGAGATGAAAGATACCAAATTTATCAGAAATGGGGCATAAGAACAAATTCGAAGCAAAGGAGGTCACAGTTAGTACATCGTCTTTGGAGTGACACTAAAGATATGGATCACATTGGAGATAGTGCTGCTATTGTTGCAAAGCTGATTAAATTCTCAGATAAAGGGCAAACCCTTAAGCAGATGTTTGGCCTTAGCTTCATTCCACCATGCAAAAGTCCAAGATCCTTTAGCTGGAAAAAGAGTGTGAAATCCCTTTTGTGAGCTTGTAGCTAGTTGAAAACTGTTTGGTCAAGAGATTTAGATGGTACTCGACAACGGTAAGGAAGAAAAATAAAGCTAAAATATTGATTGCCATACCGTCTAGTCCTCTCTCTTGTGTACCAAATGTACACTTATGTTGAATTGTTAGTAGGCTTGTGGAAGTTTTCTTTAATATACTCAAGTTCCAAGGCAATTATGATGTAGAAATTGTTATTCTTTTTTTCTTGAAATTGTTGTGTATTGAGAATTTGATTCTCTCTTGAGAACTACGGCTCATCAAATAGAAATGAGATCATGATTGTAACCCTTTTATGATATGTTTGGTGAATGGTGATGTAACACAAGTTATAAATCTTGTTCGTTATATTGTGCATATTTGTGCAATATTATGTACCAAAAGGTATTCATGGTAAACAAAATTTTTGATTCTTGTGCGTTGGAATAAATTCTTGTACAAATTCAAAGTAGAAGAAGAATATCAAAACCAAAAACTCGAACCAATATGATGTAGAAAATTTCAAAATGAAGACTTGAAACATGTATATGATACGCTTTCCTTAAAGTGCTATTTGCCCCCTCTCGAATTGCTTTTGAGATCTATGACAAACAACTTCGAGGATATAACAAGCCTTTCCGAGTTTTGTACAAAACAACAAAGTAAAAAACTCTTCAAATGAAATTTAAACACTTGTATGAATTTCTGAAAAATAAGAGCAATTATGGAAATTATCATGTTATGATTGTTTAAAAAACCATACCCCAACCACATATTTATAATTAAATGGCATCACTTGACTTCAATAATTTGAAAGTACTGCACAATGGATCATGAAAAGATGCAACTTTCGCACCAAAAAACTCGAAACTTCGAAAATCAGTTTCCCCTCGTTGGAAGCCATCAGGCTTCTGCATCACACCGCATGTTCATTTTTTTCAATTGATTAAAATCCATAAATTGTAAATTAAGCCATAGACATTTCTTAACTGCATTATAGGATTACAAACTATATTCAAGTAAATAAATTAGTCCATTTCAAAATTATAGCCAAGATCCTTCCACTTTATTGCTATTTCCCCTTGAGCCATTAACCTTTTATTTGAACAACTTTATCTAACATTGTGTTTGCAATACTTCTTGCTTTTAACTGTAAAAAAAATAAAAATAAAATAAAATAAAATAATACAGTAAAACCTTTACAAAATAATATTGTAAGGTGTTCGTGCGAAATCCACAAGCTTACGATATCGTCGATAAGTAATAGATTTGATGAGTTAAGAGTATCGTCTCACGGGGAATAAATTTAATTCAAGTTTACTAGTTTTGTATGGAATTCGAATTACGTAAACAAAAGAGATATTTTGATTTGATTTTATGCTAAATTATCTAAGAAAACGATAAAAAGAGTTTTTTTTTATCAAAGTATGGATGATTGTATTGGAATTCGAATTCGTCTATTGCTTTTTATTTCAATTCTCAATTATGTAGTTTAATCATATTCATGCGTTATTGACAATCAATAAAGCTAATGTATTTATTCATTTCTAAGATAAATTAACTCTATTTTAATCATGACCCGTGACTAAAAGAGTTTGAATCGCGAGAGAAAACTTTTGATTCTACAGAAATGGCCCCCCATGTGTAGGCAAAACCATCGCGTGCGCGCCATTGATCCAAATGGCTCTTGGGTCAAAATTTTGGTGTCTTGCCTGGCGCCATAGTTGTTCCGTGCGCGCCGATTCTGTTCACTTCGTCCTTGAGTAACTTTTGGTATTTTGGTCATAACTTTCTCTCTCGATATTCAATTGAGGTGATTCAGAGTGCGTTGGAAAGCCAACTCAGAGAACTACAACTATTCTAGAAATAAAATTTCTAATTTGAAGGTTTGTTATCCGAAAAATGGGTCTCAAGTTGAGGCTAAAAATTCAGAGCATAACTTATTCGACTGAAAATTGATTTGTGAAAATATTTCAACTACATTTCATTCCATTGACCTCCAATTGCATCCAATTGATCTCATATGATCTTTAATTATCATTGTGCTCCGATTCAACTATTGAATGTTTATATTTTGGTGCCCAAACTTTGAATTTTATTCGTTTTTAACCCT
Source organism: Fraxinus platypoda (assembly GCA_903798405.1). NCBI lineage: Eukaryota > Viridiplantae > Streptophyta > Magnoliopsida > Lamiales > Oleaceae > Fraxinus > Fraxinus platypoda. The sequence goes on along the minus strand of CAIGRT010205331.1, from coordinate 6,725 downwards.
TTTTATTCATTTCTTCAATTCACCAATTTGCATTGAGTTTATACATAATTAACACAAAATTAAGCTACAATTTATCCAAATCACTAACAAATACTATAATTTAATAACCTAGATAAGTGTACAAATGCACTTATCATAGGGGCCGAGAAAATTATTACTTTAACAAGGTTATTAATTTATCGATAAATGAATAATTTATTAATTTATTGATAGATTACGTAAAATCATTTTTAGTTAAAGCTACAAAAGTGTGATGGATGCTGAGCACTTCTTGAATTATTCTAATGAAACTTATACAATGATAAAAAGACTATTGACGAAGACATTATTCTAACGTTACTGAATACACTTATCGGTGATGATCATAAATTAGATAATAATCGTGTTATACAATTATTTTTCTTAAAAAAGCCTTTCAAGCAGCTTAACCATAAATAATTACTTTTTACATAATGATAAAATATACAAATTCTGGTATATTCATTGTAAAAATTAGGGATGAAATTGAGTTCAGTTTGAGTTAAAAAAAGAAGAAGCAAGCAACCTTAGATGCATATTGTGGACTTCAGCCACTGTAGAACCAGCCCACCTATTCTTTTCTGGTAGGCTTAGCCTTTTCTCCAGTGAGGCCCAAACAGAGGGCTTTTAAAATTGGGAAGCAAGCGTTCCAGTTAAAGCGACGTCGTGCGACACAAATCTGGAGCTTGAGGACTTCGGAGTAAAAGAAGTGTGGAGAACAGTGTGTGAGAGAGAAAGTGAGAAGAATGAGCGTGGCTTCAGCATCTTACCTGGCTCGACGAGCTGCACAGAAGGAGAGGGTGAGAATCCTCTACAGACGAGCTCTCAAGGACACTCTTAATTGGGCCGTTCATCGCCATCTCTTCTATCACGATGTAATTATTTCCTCTCTCGATATTAGGGTTATTTACATTAATGCGATTTTAGCACAGTTGATTCGATGAATTCGTATATGTATAATGTATTTGTGTGTGTGTCTGTGTATTATATGTATTTATATGCATTATAGATTGATAATAACTGAGGACTTTGTATTTCTCCTTTTGTGTTTCAGGCCGATGCTCTCAGAGAGAAATTCGAAGCCGACAGAAACGTGGTTCGTTCTCTTTCCCATTGATTTTGTTGTTTTTCTATTTCGAATTAAAAAATAAATATTTGGACAATCAAATAAGGCTTTGGCGGATATGAGAAATTGTCAACATTTGCAACAACTCCGTACTGTTACTAGGATGTTTAAATGGCTACGGGCTTTTAGTGATTGGATAATTCAGACTTGCTTCATCAAATTAAATGATTTTCTTGTTTGCTATGGTTTAAATTTTGGTGTATTGACTACCTATTTTCTGGTTGTTGCTTTAGTAAGTAGATGGGAATGATTTGTGATTTATATGGCAGTATCCTAATTATGTTTTTGATGTTGATAGATATAGGATATGATCATATGAATGGTGTCTGGTATGCAGGAATGTATTTGGAAAGGAATGGGATAGATGTGGTAATGATAGAAACGAGAAATTACTTGGAATTGTGATTCCATTCCTAGCTTGCTCCTGAAAAAAAGGGCCACTAAGTGGTTGAAAATATTGCTATCTAGAAAGAAAAGAATTGATACTTAGCTATGAGAAATTGTTTACCTGCCTCAGAATGCTTGATGATATTAACTTAATGAATTCCTGATGAAAACAAAAGGAAGTTGCATTTCTTGAAGAATTTAGATTGATTGCCCATAAAGGTGAAGACTATATTTTATTTTAATTGCTTTGCCTTATATTTTGGGCTTTCAGGATGATATTGAGACCATAGATAGAATGATTGCTGCTGGTGAGGCAACCTACAATAAGTGGCGGCATCCCGATCCTTACATTGGTAAGTGTATTGGAGCATGTTGGTCTTTATGATAAGGCGGATTTTAATCGTGGGATGCAAACATAAAAATAAATATGACATGAATTGAAGAAAACAAAACTTTAGTTGGATTTTTTTTCCTCTACGGAATAATACTTTTATACGCTTATGTATAAAGTTTATATGATATTATTAGACTTTCATTTTATTAAATCCTCTTTCTGAATGACTTAGCTTTATGAATGATATCCTTGGTAGTTTTATGTAGTATTGTTGTACTTTTGTATCTGAAGACTTGGCATTGATACTTCCTATTTAATTGTCTTCCATCTGTAAACACTTGTTATGGTTGATATCTTCCTTTCGGCATATCTTTGCATCATAGGACAGGTATTTGGATCCTCGGTAGATGAAATGGAGACAAAAAGGAAAGTGATGTATATGCTATTTTATTAGCGTTATTAGATGTTTATTAGATGTGAAATGAAAATCTTTGAAGTTTGGTCTAACTTTAAAGTTTCAATTTGTTGAAGCATTCTTATATTTACCAGCCTTACAGTTTTACTTTTTACTTTTTCCTGTTTATACTTGTATCAATACAAAGACAATATTGTGCTATGTATTTATAGTTTTTCATCACTTTAACTTGGCTCATTCTGCTCAGGGCTCACATTTTTTTTGTGAACAGTTCCCTGGGCTCCTGGTGGCAGCAAGTTTTGCCGTAACCCAACTCCACCTGAGGGGGTAATTGATTAAAATTTTGTTGTCAACTTTTCTTTTAATAACTTTTACTTAAAACATGCTTTGGGTTTCTGGTTAGATATTTTATCGTTCATGTACTTGGAATAATTGCCTAAATATTTAATTTGCTATTATGTCCCCTTTTGTTTTTGTTGCTATTTTTTTAAAAACCAATGATATCTACTGTTCCTCTTCCTAACATATTTTTGAATTGAGGTTTTTCTGTTTCTATGTCTTATCTGATCACTCACGAGAATGATTTGGATTTGAATACCTAATGCTACATAATGGGTCTTAGTTTGCGAGTTAAGCTTTTACATTCATTTAGATACTGCTTCTTGGTTATATTTGCCTACTGAATTTGCATCACATCAGTGTCTATGGTTAGTTTGTTAGGGGTGGACAAAGTACCAGGAACTGAATCAGAACTGGACCGAACTGGCTGATTCGGTCCAGTTCTGCTTCATAAAATGTCATTTTTAGTCCTTTTAGACCGAGAACCTGACCAAACCGTCCGGTTCTCGGATTCTGCTTTAAACCCAAAATAAAACAACTTAACCAAAAGAAAGCCCATAAATGTAATTATGTTCAACTTCTTGCACATTTATGGTTGTATCAAAAACCATGAATGAAAGGAACCGCTCAGCCGGAATTACAGGAGGAATCTTAAACTTTTCCCTGCATTTTTCCTTTTCGGTTTCTCTTCAAGAAATTTCATTATTTTTTCAGATTTGCTTTTTCTGTTTTATTATTAGTCTTTCTCTTCCAAATTTATAGGCTTGGGTCTCTCACTCCACCTGCTTCATCTTGTATTCCCTTCTCTATTATCCTCACTTTCTTCCATATTTTATGAACTAAAGCTCCCAATTGAGCTTCTTAGATGCCATGATATTGGAAAGGGGTACTATGCCAATATCATTGGAGACGTGGTTGGCAAAGGCGGTGCCTCTTACATATGAAGATGTATATGTATATAGTATAAGGCTCTCTCTCTCTTCCCCAATTTATATAGATGCATGTGTTTTGGGTTTGGAGCAATCTCATTTATTTTGATTTCTTAGAGATTGATCTTAAAGAGTTGTTTCATGGATGTTTGAGTGTTGTAATGTTAATGGGCGTTTAAGTAAACAGTCTTTTTCACTCCCCAAAATTTTGCACATCCGAAGGAGAAGAGGATCAACTGAACCAAACCAACCGGTGCAGTTCAGCTGTTTCTCAGTGTACCAAACCAGAACTATAAATTGGTTCGGTCCCGTTACTTAAAGAACCGGTCCGGAGTGTGCCCAGGGATAAGATTTGTGGGTAGAAAGTTTACTTGAAGCTCGAGAACTGATAATTTCTTTTACTGGAAAAGATACACAGATTGAATTGTGCTCGTCTGACTTTCATACTCTCTTTTAAGCCTTGAGGTCCAAATCCGGATATTTGATTTTCATCTTGGGTTTGCATGCCCATTTTATTTTTTTGGCACCACGTGATCTCTCTTTTTGTCTTTTTCATTATTCTAGTCTATTTTTTGGAGAATTCAAGGCAACATCTTCATTTTTAACATCACTGTTGCTAGGTTGAACCCAGCTGATATATCTGGTAAATGGTGCAGTCTTTTTTTTTTTTTTCATTTGTTTTCTCATCTCTCGAGCAATTGCCAGAGGTGTTAGTAGTTCTCGCAAGAAGTCCAGTTGCTCTGTACGCGCGCGAGAGGGAGGGAGGGAGGGAGAGAGAGAGAGAGAGAGAGAGAGAGAGAGAGAGAGAGAGAGAGAGAGAGATGTGTCAATACTTTTGCGCGAGAGGGAGGGAGGGGGGGAGAGAGAGAGAGAGAGAGAGAGAGAGAGAGAGAGAGAGAGAGAGAGAGAGATTTGTCAATACTTTAATTTCTCGTCTGAAAATATATCTTACTCCTTGTTGAGATAATGTTCGTACACTATAAATATTAGCACGGTGCATATTTCTTTTCCTTTCTAGTAAGATGCTTATAAAAACTCATGCAATGAAGTCTCTTGGCCCTTAAGCTTGTGACATTGAGAGATGGGAAGGGATATAATTTCTCTTTATTCGAAACTTCTGTAATTTTCAATCAGTTACTTCTTTTCATGGTATCTTATTTGTCTTTTGTTCATTCCACCAAGTTAAATTACAAGTCGTTCTTTCACTTGTAGTAGGAGGAGAATCAAATTGTTTTCATCTGGTGTTACAATTTTTTCTGTCCCCCATGAATCATGCTTGTAGTCCCATCTTGTTTATAATAACTTTTTCTTTCTAATGCAGATTGAGATAATATACAATTATGGTCACGAAGATACTGCTTGAATTATGATGGTCTTTCATGGGAATAAATAAAGGTCAGTTTCATAGTTGGTCTTTATTATTAGTATATTTCTGTTTAAAGCATCATGTCAAACTCCACGAAGCCAGCATCGTTCCATCTATATAAGGCCAGTCATCTGGCTTGGTATTTAAATGGTGAATATTATTCTATCAACTGAAGAGAAGCATATTTGTAATTTTAGATAACATAAATTTGTTTAATTGACGATTTAGAAATATTTGGAGTCTTTCCTCCTTATCAACTGCCGTTGGGTCTATTTTCTGAAGCACTCCCATCTCCTTCAGAAAAAGGTTATCTAGATCTGACAATTATCTAATATGCTTGATTACCAATGCAGATTTCAGAAGGCATAAACGTCTGGTTTCCGTTCAATCTTGTTTGTCTAGGTCCATGTGATGTCAAATGTATTCCTTCTGAACTGAAACCTTGTTCTGTATTTGCTTTGATTCACAAAATCAAGGTGTTTCTTGGTTGATCAAATCCGAAGTTTTATTGTGTTTTCAGATTTGTCTATTGATGTTACTTTTCGATATTCTAACATTCCCATTGGTGCAAATCGTGAATTGAACTCTTCAGAAGCATCTTATTTTGGGTCACTCACATCTTTGAATTCTTGGTGAGCATTTTTACAGGCCTTCACCCTGCGATATTTTGCTTATCTAAAGTCATTAAAATTAACGGGTTATGGATGTTAATTCTAGTGTTTGATTCTGCTGCTGGTTGGTTCATTAGAAGTTGGGGTCTATATCTATTCAGTGTTAGTGCTATGCAAGTAGGATTTATTTGCCCGCAGTTTCATTGTCTTGTCTTGTGTGCATTCATACCGGATAGAAGTCCTTCAATATGAGTCGCACGATTATTTTGGGGCCCATCCCGTTTGTGTAAGCTTAAAATAATAATAATAATAATAAACTGGTGTAATTTTTTTTAGAATTATGTAGGATGATTGATTTTTTTTATGTAGGATGGAATGAATATCTAGTATGTTGTTTTTTATGTTATACAGCTAAAGAAATATAATATTTTTCATATTTTAAAATTGGACAATGAAATTTCAACTTTTAGATTGTTTAAACAATAGAAGTTGGTTCGAATTTTTCTCAACATTTCAAATTTCTCCTGCGATTCACATTCATTTGTCCCAAGAAGTGACGTAAAATTGACTGGTATTCGAGCAACTAGAAATGAACAATCAAGTTTGAAATCTACAAAACACACCTTCTCTTACTCGCTTCTTGGTCAAAAACACGATCATGAAGGAAGGAGTTTGATGTTCACAATTTAAGAACTCAATTTTGATATATATAGTGACGTAGAAGTTGTATATATGGGAGTTATGGGTTGTGGGAAGTTGAGTTTCAAATTCAATTTTCTAAGGTTCCTCAACTTCTCCCTTCAATAATACTCCTCCAATGGACGATCCGTTTTCTTCTAACATACATGTTCGATTTGTGAATAAATTCAATATAAAAAAGTTGTAAATATTGTGTTTTGCTGACCAATTAAAGAAGACACAATTACATCATTCATAACAAAAACAGTAGCGCTGCTCTTTTAGAATAGTGGCAGAGACATAAACTGGTAAATTCTTTGGAATTACCTGGTGATATTCCCTTTCTCGATTTACAGATTCAATCTTTCCATTCAGAGCCAAAACTTGCACTTGCGTTCTTAAAGATCAAGTATTTGAATCGGGTTTTGCTAATGGTACATAGGGATTTTTATTTAAGTGGGTCTCACTCCCATGTGAGGGGGGTGTAACCCCTTAGGCAGGGGCGGACAGGGGGGTGGGCCT
>CAIGRT010205289.1:0-11694 GCA_903798405.1 Fraxinus platypoda | reverse complement strand
TTATTTTCAAAAATACATTTTTCAAAATACAAAATCAAACAAATTTTGGGTATTTTGCAAAACTGAAAATATCAAACCAAATGTACCTTAGAGATTTGCAGGACACTTGCCTCTAAGAAAAATTGTTACATACCATTCTTGGCTGGAACTGTGATATAGCCAGTTGTGCATGTTTGGCTGAACTTCAAATAATTTACTATACTCCCATCAATTACCTTATCTAAATAGGTTTGGGAACCAAAAATTACTAAATTTAAGCTTAGCCAAACTTATCTCCTTTGGTTTTTCTCCCTTGAAATAGAAAATATTACAACATTTTAGATTACTAGGCACGTGACGTGACATTCAATTATCTATCATATTTCATTGATTGTCGGGGAAAAAAAATTGTTACAATGAAGTAGAACTCGAAAATCTTAAAGAAAAGACAGATGCAAGTGGAGGGGTCGTCCTGGACAGGTACAAAGAATATAGTTCGTCTTGATTCTTATTTTTTTGTTTTAAAAATTTATATCGTAGTTAAAAAAAAAAAAAAATTCTAATTTTACTTTTATGAATAATGTTATTTAACATCAGTGGTGCTAAAGCACTAATTTAAGTGGCATGTGGTATACGTTCAACTAAAAGTGAAATTATATGATTCATTTAATTGTGTCTATAATTTAATATCACTAGTACTGACACCTAATCTAGTGTTAAGCACCAGTAATACTAAATAAAATTACTTTACTTTTATAGTTTGTGTTTCGACAATAATAGAGTTAGATTATTTTGATTACATGTTGATACTATTGGGCTGGGCAAAACCTAAACTAACCCGCCTAAACCGTCCAACCAACCCGAACCAACCGATTGGGTTGATTTTGTTTTAATTTTATAGTTGGGTTCAGGTTTTGGTTGAAGAAGGTGGGTCGGGTCATGTGTTGGCCCATAAAAAACCGATTTAACCCACCCGACCCCCGTAGTTAAAAAAAAAAAAAAAAGACCCAGGATATTTTAGTAATTTATTAACTAATTTTAGGTGCAATTTTTCAAAGGGTGGTTATGGTCATCACAATTTTTATTTGATACACCACATTTTAAATGTAGTTAAGTGTTTCAATCTTTACTCATTGTAACAATTATATTTTCGTTTTTTTTCATTGAATTCTTATCATCAACCTTTCATTAATTAGGACATCTCATACTTTATGATAATATATATTAAAAAATTTTGTTTTCATACTTTAAAATGAAGGAAAAATATTTTTTTCGCACTTTTTATCTATTTTTCAAAAATATGACAGGAAAATATGTTATTTTACGTCATTTCAACGAACTTTTGAACATAAAAAACTGTTATCAATTACAAAATATGTTAGCTAATAAAAAATTTGAGGATAAGAATGATATAAAAAATCGTTAAAGGATATAATAATGAGCTAAAATTAAAAACTTTAAGCTACTATTTGGACTCCATTAATTTTGAAAATGCATTTTTTTTCTCTTTTTTTTTTTCTTTTCAACCACACATTTTCTAATAAAGTAATATTACACGTAAACTCAAAATTTTTCTTTCTTTTCTAACCACACATTCTTTAAAAAAATCACTATTACAAAATTCATTTTTCCCAAAAATTTAATTATAATGGAGCTCAAAGAGGGGCTAAGTACAATTAAAAGGTGGTGCAAGAAATAAAAATTGTGGTGTGAATAGGGATGTAAACGGGTCAAGTCGAGCTGAAGATCGCAGTTCGGGCTTTTTGGCCTGAGCTGAGCCAAAGCTCGAGCTTTCGGCTCAAGCTTACTGAGCCAACTCGGTTAATTTTTTTTTTTTTTTTTAAATTCATGAAATTCTAATTTTTTCAACAATATAATTTTTGTACAATTTATACTAATTGTAGATTAAATAAAAGTTGCAATCCTTCCCCTTTTTTTCGAGCTTGAGACCGGCTACAATCAACGTAGATGAAGTTGAAATTGTACACAAATAAAATATTTCGTGTACAAATTTTTTGAAACAAATAAATTTTACAATTACATAATAGAAAAAATCACGTTGATGAACTTTTTCAATTTTTTTAGTAGCTATATAGACACGAGACATTTCCACACGGTCTGGCTCGAGTTTGGGCCAACACCCGAAAACGAGGCTCAGCCCAAGCTTGGCTTGATCCTACCGAGCCACGACCTGAGCATTGAGCTTTTTTAGGGGAGTCACGGGTCGATCGAGCCAGATTGACATCTATAATTATCCTTTTCCAAAAGCAACTATAAAAAAAAGTCTGGATACATTATCCAAAGCAATTATCTTGAGGAAAATTGATCTGATGCAATAATTCCAACATTATCTGCAGAACATGCAACAATTATCAGATGGAATTTCAGTTGTAGAATTAAAGATACGTACTTGCAACTGGTTATCCGCTGGCTATATCGAATCTTGCATTTTTCTCTCTTTCTGTATAATTTATACGAAAAATTCGAGCAGCAGATTCAGTTGCAGACCTCGATAGCACATGCAGGGTACTCGGGCTCAGGAAGCTGAAGACCAAAACCCGGGATGTCAACAGCACGAGATGCAAAGAAAAGTGGACGAGCATTTTGTCCTTCAATTGTGCTACTCGCCCCACTATCTTGTAGCCTTCTACTCGGACTACTTGTTGCGCTACCTTCTAATTCACTGTCCTTACATGCATGCAACCTTGGACCATCTGGATAGCTTCGCTCTTATGGCTCGGAATGTTAAACGAGTTCTGATGTTGGGCACTAAAATTGGCCTCTTCGGCTAATAATTTACCCGATGTGGCTAAAGTGTTCTTTCACGGACGAACATGAAAAGGCCGGATTTACCGTAGGCATGCACAGTGGCGCATAGTGGTGGACCCAGCATTGAAGCTCAGCGATCGTAAGAGCGAGATCATTTATTAATATTTAATTAAATAATATTAAAAATTATTCAATATATATGGAAACACACTAAAACGTAAGAATTATATACATATGAAAACGTAATTCAATACAACTCAAAANTTTATTAATATTTAATTAAATAATATTAAAAATTACTCAATATATATGTAAACGCACTAAAACGTAAAAATTATATATATATATGAAAACGTAATTCAATACAACCTAAATTGATATTGAATTTCCACATCATCACCTTCGCACACAACTCCAGAAAATGCAAAAGACTTAGTCCTATCTTCTTACATCTTGATCATAACAAGTAAAGATGACCAAGGAACAACATAGTTAAAAAGAGAAATACACGAACCAAAAATAGAACATGTACAACCTCGACCACAAACAAGAACAAACCACTAGAGATGCTAATAAAAACTCAAGCAACGCAATAAGACCATTGTTCATCCTCCACAACAACATAATCAACACTGGGAACAAACTTCACATCATTGCAATAGTAGTAATCATTGCCCCCAGCAGCAATCAGGCTGCAAGAGGATGCAGCCATCGTATACGGCATGTTATCGAAATACTGGGCAAGGCCACTAGCCAGAGTCATGCTGCCATTAGAATCATCACCACCATTGTTGGCAAGCTCTTCTGCACAGTGCTTGAGAGTCTCGAATATGAGGTGGGGCTCAAACTGCATCATCCGGAGCACCAACGCAGGATGGGCCAGGGGCAGCGTGAGTCGCGGTAAAGCTGTACAGTGTGGACCATTGCATTAAGACACTCGCACCACACTTGGACCACCAAACAAGTTATGAACTCCCTCAAGTGCCTCCTCATAAGCCCTACCCAAGAACATCCCCAAATAATAGCTCCCACCATCACCATTAATACAACCATTTCCTTCCAACTCATGCAGAGGCAAGCTAAACTCACTTCCTATAAATTTGTTGATCTTCCCATCACTATCACGCATTAAGTCTGACAAAATCCTCCTCAATGCAGGACGTTCATCAAGCCTGTGTATTGGAATAATAGGAAACAACTGGCCAATGCCCCAGAAATCAGGAATAGAGGTAAAAACTGATAGATTCACATTGTAAGTGCGGACATGATCTGAAACCCCAATCACCTTGGAAACCAACTCAAAGGCCATCAACTGCAGCCAACTGTTAATTCCCCAAAAAACAGTCTACACATGGTTTAATTGAGTTCAACATCTTCTTCATTAATTTTTTTTTCACTTATCCCTAATTTCCAAAAAACCTAAATTCCCAAATCACAAATCAAAATTATAACTCATAAACTCATAGTCTCAGTCTCTCAGACAATAATACAACATAAATTCTCATTTCTCATAATACATAAATTACAAATTCACAAAACCTAAAAAAAAAAGAAAAAAAAAACAGAGAAACAAAGAAGTAGAAACCGAACGGAAAGTGGAAACCGCTTATCGTTCACCGAAATCGAGTCAGTTCAGGCGTCTACCATCCACCACCAGACCACCACCGTCTCGTCAATCGGCCGTCGGAGGCAGCAGCCTAGCAGATGCGAAGTCGTCATCTCCCAGTATCCCTTTCCTTTTGCCATTTTCATTTTTTTTTTGGAATTGGGTGTGGACTTGTGGCTAATGGTTTTGGCTAATTGATTGGGCCTATTCATTTGGGCCTTTTTTTTCTTCTCCATTTTTCGACGGACGACTTCTCCACTCAAGCTCCCGGCGGATCCAGCACGGGCGACCGTGGGGGCTGGCCAGGTGCTGGGTCCGCCCCTGGGCATGCAGTATGGGGGGAATTAACTATGAATGGTCCACGATTGTTTGATTTTTCGCAAGTGTACGGTATTGCGCATAAGTGATAAAGTGATTGTTAGAGGAGGTTCAAAAGATTAGCCCAATATCAACAACAAAATATGCAAGAATAAAAAACGAACAGAAACTGTAAAAGTAAATTTCATTAAATTTTGCCCTAAGGTAATAACACCCAAAATACACCAGTGCTTCCGTCACTTGAAAAACCACCGTTCAAATGGAATAACACTAAGGTAAAAATGACCAGATTTTGGCACTCAGACCGTAACCACAAAAGATTATAGTATCTGAGCATTCCCTCATCAATCAATTGCTTACACGAACACAACACTCTACTCAAATAGAAATCACTCAAGATTACAATATTTTGAGAGAGTAACAAAAATCAAAAGAGAGTTTTGATTTGCAGAGAGAAGAAGAGGTAGAACTCAAACGGCGCAGAGATGAGAGAAAATATCAAAGAGCATCCACCGTTTCAACCTTAGAATGGTATATATATAAGTCACCTAAAGGTCTCCATCCAATGTTGTGGGGCTGACACTTGGCGACATCTGGAGCATCTATTTATTTAGGCAAAAACAAGGCTTTTATTTGAAAACACGATTTTTGCACCATAACAAACCAATAAATCAGTCAACCGGTCAACAAATCCAGTCAGTAGGGTTATTTGCATCATTGTGCCATCTTTACATTCTCCACCTTGGTAAAATGATTCACATTCATCTACACCAGTGGTTACTCCCATTTTTGACATCATCAGCACTTCCTACCAGATCCTCAAATCAACAGTCAGTGATGTTCAGCAAAGTTAAGCAGTCCGAAACTTGTTTAGTGGCAACACATTGGTACCTACATCAGCAGGGTTATAGTTAGTTGAAATCTTTTCAAGTTTCACAACCTATTGTGAAATTATATCCCTTATAAAATGAAATCTAACATCAACATATTTAGATCTGTCATGCAATACATGATTTCTACTCAAATGAATAGCTGATTGACTATATGAATAAAGAACAACTTCTTTAACAAAGCCAAATTCATTTAATAACCCTTTTAACCAAATTCCTTCTTTAATGGCATCTGTGGCAGCTATATACTCTGTCTTAATAGATGACAATGCAACAATCTTTTGAAGCTGGGATTTCCAACTTATACATGAATTGCACAGAGTGTACATATAGGCTGAAGTGGATTTCATGTTATCCTTATCACCAGCATAGTCTGAATCAGTATATCCTCTCAAAATAACACCTCAGGTTGTTTCCTGAACTGAATTCCTAAATCAGAGGTACCCTCAATGTATCTAAGAAGCCATTTCATGGCTTCCAATGTGCTTCACCAAGATTTGACATATATCTACTCAAAACACTTATAGAATATGCTAGATCTGGTTTGGAGCAAACCATAAGGTATATGACAGACCCAACTGCATTAGAATATGGCACTCCTGCCATTCTTTCAAATTCTTCTTTAGATTTAGGACTTCATTTGAAAGTTTAAAGTGATTAACCAAATGTAAACTCACACTTCTGGAATTAGACATAGCAAACTTATTTAGCAATTTCAGCATGTATGATTTCTGGCTAAGACTTAGTGTGCATTCTCTCATATTTCTCTTAACTTCAATACCTAAAATCTTTCTAACGGGATCTAAGTCCTTCATTTCAAATTCTGATTTTAGTTTGTCTTTTATTTCTTCTATCTTTTTTATGTCAAGACTTGCTAGCAGCATGTCATCCACATAAAGGAGTAGATAAAATGAGTTTTCTCCACTATTGTCTCTACAATAAAGACAGGTATCAAAGTTACTTTTCTTAAAACCAAGTCCAAGTACAAAATTGTCAAATTTTTTATACCATTTCCTTGGAGCTTGTTTTAAGTCATATAGAGATTTTATAATAATGCAAACTAAGTCAACTTTCTGATTTATTTCAAAGCCTTTATGTTGTTTCATGTAAATAGTTTCATCCAAGTCACCATTTAAAAAAGCTGTTTTGACATTCAATTGATCTAATTCCCAATTAAATTGTGTGGCTAAAGCTAGAATAACCTTAACAATTGTAAATTTCACAACTGGTGAGAAGATTTCATTGAAATCAATTCCTTCTTTTTGGGTAAAGCCCTTTGCCATAAGTCTAACTTTATATCTGATGTCTTCTCATCTTTACTATTTATAGCTTCCTCAAATGACTTAGGCTCTTCTTCAATCATACTTTGATAGGATATTAAAGAAATATTTTCTTCAAATCTAACTGAGGTCTTATTTGTCTTCTTTGCCTATCTCTAGCAAGTTGATAGTTATCTAAAGACTGATCTGTTTCTAAATCAACTTCAGGTTCATCAACTGGAGCACCATCATCAGGTGTTTCCTTATTTCTCTCAACAGGGTATGTAACAGTCTGATGAGTTTCATCATAGTTTCATCATCAGATTGCTCCACCTCAATTTCGATCCCTCTTTTCCCATTTTCAGTTTGATTAAGTGGTTCTCTTTGATTTTCAATTTTATGACAGGATAGATCATCCTCATTAAATACAACATTTCTACTAATTATGATCTTATAGCCTTTCATTTCCCTTACCCATAGTCTATACCCCTTAACCCCTTCACCATAGCCCAAGAATACACACTTAAGGGCTCTAGGTTCTAACTTGCCTTCAAATTGATGTGCAAAGGCAGCACATCCAAAAACCCTCAAGTTACTGAAGTCAACATGTTTCCCTTTCCACATCTCTTCAGGAGTTTTAAAATGTATAGCACTAGAGTGACTTCTATTAATAAGATAACTGGCAGAATCGATAGTTGAAGGGTCAATGCGTGCTCAATTGGGAGTTAAGATTGGCTTTTATGGTGACATCCCTCTTTGCAGTATGTATCACTAGGATTTTTGATTTGTTCTTTGTCTTGTTTGGTGGAAGGGAAGTCTTCACTCTTGTTGTACATGATGTGTGATAATTCTTTTAGATTGTTTAAGAATTGCTTGTGAAAATTGAAGTAGTTGCTTACGATTTTGATTGGCTTGGGACTTTTCTGCATTTCATGATGGCAGGCAAGTTGAAAAATAGCTGACTTTTGTTAATATATCACCACGATTTTATCATTTATTAATCTTTCTCTATTGCACCGTTCAACACTATTGAATCTTTCTTACAAAGCGTGTCAATATAGGATTTCAACACATGATGAATACCATTTTCATGTAACTTTTTCTAGACTTTTAGCTAAAGATTTTTTATTTGATATATATATTGTCACAAATAAGGCATGGCAAACTTTTAGGTATTGTGATTTTGGATCCTTAGTTTTCAAAAGTAAGGCTTTGGATCTTAACTTATTTAAATCTATGAAATTGAATTCCTATATTGACATAAAATGTTTATGGCGGGCATTAAAAGTGTCCACAACTTTCATATGACAAAGATGAATATTAAATGGTTTGATGATTTTGCTCTCTAGTTCTAAATCATGTAAAATTGACATGCGAGGTCAACGTTTATTGATAGTTTCCATTTAGTGGGATCCAAATTCACATATTTAAATAGATTAGGACCAAGACCTCATTTTGAAAATTAGAGAAAATAACACTTAATTAATATATAGTGACAACTTAATTAATATAATTTTGCAAACGTTTTTAAAGAATATACTCCTTTACATATATTCAATGCACATAAATGGTGTCAAATCATGGTTAAAGTGTTAAACAACGTCAAATTGCAAAGCTTTAATGGTCAATGCCGTTAATCATGGAGTCCTTATAATGCTTAATAGTCTCATTCTCTAGAAGAAGACATACGTAATTATGCGCATTACACTCCCATTGTAAAATGTATCTCTTTACCCTAATCTGCTTCTACTTGTCTATAATTCTGCGGCCAAAACCATTAGGAGGCGTTTGGTATACATATGATTAGTAATACCGGATTAGAGAAGATACAATAATGAGGTTGGATAGCTTAAAAGTTTTTCCAAACAAGAGCATAATCTTAACTTGATGGAATGCCCTTTATTCGTGGAGAACTAACAACTATATAGAAGATAGAATTATTGATAGCAACATAAGAAACAGACTAATTTTACCTGAAGATTTTCTTTTCTCTTCATTCAATTTTTGAATGCAGAACCATAGAAGTTACATGTATGTATACCCTAATTATGTATGCATGCAGAATCCTCTGTCAATGCATAGGCAGGTCTGATCCTAATTTGGGAACTGAATGAGCAAAAGTATTATCTGCTAAACCTTCTTGATCTTATGGTAATTTAACCCGGGAAGTATATATATAATCAAGTTAGTAATGTTAAGAAGAATCTCCACCACTAGCTGAGAGAAAATCTATAAACGATACAGCAGTATCAACCTTGGTTTGATTTTGAACTGCTGCAGGCTCCTGCTCTACCTCATCATCGTCGAATTTCCTAGCATGGTCTATCACTTCACTCCGGTTTGAGTTATCAGTATTCACTTGGAGAAAGTCATAGAACTCTACCGCTTGTTTACTTCTATCTGCAATCACAAGATTATATTGATGAGTTTATTTAGGGTGATGCAATCAATTCTCTCAAAAAGTGGTACTTCGTACCAGAGAGGTGCGATCGAGTTCTTTATAGACCAAGAATAATAGAATATGATCAAATTATTTAAACATTTAGAAAGTTGAAGAAAACACTAGTTAATTTTATACTTGATATCACTAACTTACCTTCATCTATCTTCATGTGAAGAACCATATTGTCCGAATGAAGCTCCTTCTGGTATATGGGTTGATTGTAAGTTAGATGGTGCTCGAATCTCGGATAACATTTCTCTATAAAAGGATTAAACCTTAAATTTTTGTCACTGAAAACTGGGGTATCCTGATTTGATGAGGACTTTTGATCATTTTTTAAAGCTTGTGATGCCCTTTTTGCGTAAATTTTCGACCTTTCTCTGCATTTTCGAGCCATGATAACATGCCAGTGATTCTTCACAGCATTATCAGTACGTCCGGGGAAGAGTCGAGCAATTATAGCCCATCGATTCCCATGAATTCGGTGACAAGCAAGAAGCCTCTCTTCTTCCTCTTCTGTGAAAGGGCTCCGGTTAATTCTTGGATCCAACTGATTGAACCACCTCAACCTACAACTCTTCCCTGGTAATATTAATTTAATATGATTGATTAGTTTCACGCAGTTGAAGGAAATACATCATTTAATTTCTTTACATGCAGTCTACAAATTCATGTCCAATATATTAATAATTAATTCATTTATGTACAACATTTTATCTTTGTTTTCTTAACAAAACATGTCATATAAAGTGGTTAATTTTTTCTTTAGAAATCTCACCAACACAGGATGAAAGGAGAAAATATGCTAACAAGAAACACAAAATCTAATTTAAGTTTTATCCAAATTAAGCCCTAATTAATAATAAAGAATATTATGTGTCTCTTTATCCAACCCACCAGGTGGTCTATTTATTATTACTAGACAGTAAAAGTAACACAAATTTAGGTGGGATACATACGCGTAAGATATTTCGATGAACCGTATATGTAATTTTAGGGTTTGTCATCCATTATTTTTGCACTTAGAAGAGATTTCACTTATTTCAAGGGATGGATCTGAAAATTTATATCAACATAAAACCCTAAGAAAATAATTTATTTTTCCTTCAGTTTCAATATGTATTTTAATTATCCATTACTAGGGTGGGGTGAATATGTAGATGGATGCAATAATTTCACCTGATCTTCCCTGTAGCTTTTCAGCTATGGCATTCCAGTTATGTGGTCCATGTCGTTCGACCAATTCTCGAAGCTTCTCATCCTCAGCTGGTCTCCAGTGCCCTCTGCTGCACATCTGCTCCAACCGCCCAACAATCGATAAATATCCAAATTAATATAGAACAAGATCACTCACTACCTTCAAACCTCTAATTCTTCTCCTTTTCTTACCTTGCACAAAACAGATCGAGGATGATAAATGGTATCACATATATGTTTTATCTGAAGAATCGAAAAGAAATTTTTTGCAGGTGGAGGTGGAGAAGACAAGGAGAGAAAAAAGGTGCATGTTAAGAGAGAACTTAAGGGGAATATAAGAAAGTGTTTTCCGTTAGAAAGTGAGAGGATTTGGACAGACCAGCACCTCTTATTGATGCAACGTCTACCCTAACATTATAAGCAATTATAAGTAATTATACAACGTATATATAAGGTTTATGAAAGAGAAAAGGTTGCTTGGTCGTGTTGAATTTCGTTCTCCTTTCAACATCTTTCTGAAATTCCAACCTACAATACCCACCTAGCAGCATTTTTTTTTTTTTTTTCCTTTTCTTTTAACTGTATATATAGTACACATTTATATGCAATAAAATCGATTCCAGTCTAAGTGAGTTGAGTCCTTTATATACCTTACTACTTTTCGTCCACGACTCATGACGATGCCAAATATCACCAAAAAAGAACAAGAAAAAGAAACAAAATATTACTTATTAAAGAAACAAAATTGAAATGTATTTTATATATAAGAGGGAAAAGTTTGGTATTGTCGTTAGACCTTAATTAGTGAAGAAGAAAAGGGAGGTTTAGGTCTTTGATCACCTTTCCAAGACCTAACTAAAAATTGGCCTATGATCTCTTAACTGCACGAGATTTAAGGATGTCTTTGTTTGGTTAAACTGTCAATTAGAATTATGTGTTGTAATCTTTATAACAAAATCTAGTACTGTTGTTCCTCTTTGAGGAACGAGCTATTCGTGGACTTCTACCAGATTATTATTCAGATCAATAAGTTGATAATATGTATTACAAAAATGCTATTTGTACATCAAGAATTATACATAAGGGTGTACATCACACTCACATGGAGGTGGGACCCACTTGTATAAAATATTTTTTTATTGAAGCGGGTCCCACCCCCCATGTGAGTGTGATGTACACGCCTATGTACACCTTGATGTACCGGTAGCAAAACCGTATAAATTACTACTTATT
>CAIGRT010205222.1:0-11204 GCA_903798405.1 Fraxinus platypoda | reverse complement strand
AGTTAACCCATAACCCGACCCCCCCCCCCCCACCCCCAACCCCCCACGCTTTAAAAAGCGTAAATATTATTTATATTTTATCAAGTTTTCTATTGCATAGATTTTAAAGATTTGGACAATGCTAGTGGTACATTGTAATCTACATCAGGGGTTATACTCCTTCAAATAAAAAAATATTATTTCACTGGATCCCACTTCGGGTGGAACCCTATGTACACCAGTACAGGTCGAAATACCCGATTTTTAAAGCGTGGAAAAGTTGATAACTGTTTTCAGTTTTGAATGTCCCACCATCTTCGATTTCTTCATTCTTCTCTTTTCTTCTTCGTACCGAACCCTAATTCCCACTGCAAAACCCTCAATTTGGTTATAATCACGATACCATGAGCTCAAATATGGATCATTCAAGGCGCCCTAGAATACCACCAGGTAATCTCTGTCCAATCTGCTCAAATTCACACTTCCCATTTTGTCCTCCACCTTTCCCAGATTTCACCAGATCACCCCACAAATTCCTGCCACCACCACCACCTCAATACTCAGAACAATTCTACCATCGACCCCCTCCCCCACGACCCCCGCCACTACAGCCGCCGTATGATCCATTTGTCGATCATCATGGGGGACCCACAATGAACTCTTATCCTCCACAGCAGCGGATATGTATTGGTAATTCCAATTTTAATGGGGACCCATATGGGAATATGCATCCTGGGTATGATTTTAATAATGGTCAAGTTGGTGTAAAGAGAATGAGATCCGAGGATTCCCGCCTTCATCCAGGTCCGTATTCATTGCGGGTTTTGGCTGAGGATGAGAGGAGATTGAAGTTGATACACGATCATGGAGCGTCGAATCACAATTTAGGTACATTTTACGAGGGTGGATGTAAGATTTCAGGTAATAATTTTGAGAGTGATTTTCATGATCTGGGTGTTGGCCGTTTTGAGAGGAATGGGGGAGTTTATAGTCTAGAAAGTGATTCAAATATGAAGCGAAAACGTGCAGAGCATTTTGAGTATCAGCATAGTGAAAATAATAAAAATTCATATAACCAAACAGGGAGTAATTTGATTCAGAGTCGTGCATATGGAACTAATGGTCATGAGGCTGATGGTTACAATGATGGACTATATAAAGAGCAGAGAGGTTTTCCTCAGGGAGGCGCGGAGTTTCAGAATCAGTTTCCACAGTCCTATACTAAGCAACAATATTTAATGGAGCCAAAACCTGCCCATTATAGTTTATCAAATTTGAGTGGGATGAATATGGCTCCCATACAGGATTCTCAGGTGTTTAGTGGCCAGCCCCCGCTTCCAAATTCACCACCGCCACCCCTTCCCATGGAGCAGCCAGCGCACCATTTGTCAGGGCGGGTTGTTTCATTGTCTCCAGCAGGAACAAGCTCTTTGTTTCCAATTCGAGTTGATTCTGCAGCCTCTTTACAGTCATCAAACACTGCAGTTTCTGAAGCCATCTCCTCAGGGGCGATGTATTATCCAAATAATGCCAATCTGAATTCAAGTGGTAATCCAAATGAGGTATGCTATTGAGTGCTTTATTGTTTCTGCCTATCCACTCAGGTCATTGCATTGAAGTTATTACAATTTTAATCACAATATAAGGTGATGGCATAAATCAACTTGAAAGTGGAAGTTTTTGTGTGCTTACAAGTAGATACGCATTGTTTGCGTTAAGTGGTGATATGACATGAAAAGATAGGATTTCACTGGTCATTTTTAGAAGATGCAACTTAGCACCAAATTCATAGCAAATAAGGATTCATACAACCAACTCAAGTTTATTTAAATAACGCTGAGGTGTTCTTATTGTTTGGCATAATGGTTATGGAATTAAAGGCTAGTGCTTTTTGCTTGCGTGCTGATTTAGGAATATAGGGAATGAGGTCAATGACTTTCCATGCAGACTCTGAATTAATTGAAACAATAGATTGGAACCTTGTGAACCTAGAGTGCCTATTTACTTTTTGTTGGAACTGAGAAAGAAAATCTCTCAGACTTCTGCACTCCATCTTCCCATATTGTTGTAATTTATTTATCCTTTTCTATTCGGGCATTACTCTGCGGTATACCTGATATATTCTGATAATTGTGCTTTACAGGAAGTTTGTGCAATGCAGATGGCTCCATCCAAGTCAATTTTAGGAGAAAGCGAACTGTTTCCTCCGCGGCATCTCTCTTCTGATGAACCAAAAGTTATTGATGCCTCGCACATTTTGAAGCATCCACATCGTGCTACCCGCCCTGATCATATCGTTATAATTCTGCGAGGACTTCCAGGTTTTTATTTTATTTAGTCCTATTTTTTTTGTAAATTTTCATCATTTAATTCATGATTTAATGCCTCTTTATTTATAATCTTTTCATTGTTTCTGGGATGCGGTTGAGCTTGTTCAAAGCTGACTAATTATTTTATTTGGATTAAAATGCCATTGATTTGTATTCCAGAAATTTGGCACCTCCTGTACATATTGACTGTGTACATGAATTGAAAATTTATGAAAGAAACCTAAAAAACTTTCTGAATATGCCACTCTGAAGAATTTTATATTTTACCATGCATAGTTCATTTGTACTTTTACTCTCTTGTTTCAACATATTTTGAAACTGAAAATGAATGGGTGTGTTTGTGGATAGTCTTTAAGCTTGAGTCAGTATATTTACTTTCAGTGTAGTTACAAATATCGGTATATGCTTATCGATTTAGCATAATTTATCAGTTAATCTCTAGTACACTTTTAGGCAGATTGATCTAATATGGGGGTAAGAACATTGTGAGAAATCTAGATAAATATTAATTTGCTTATGCAAAAAAGGGATTGGCATATCCCCTTCAAGAGTAGCTTACAGGATGTTAACATATCTTAAATAAAGCTTTTTACTATGTTTTTTGAGACTTGAATGGCTATTCAGATCTGCACTTGTCCATTATTTCATCTTTTCAAACATCTCTTTATGTGTTTGAAGGCCATATCTTTCAAGTTTGTAGGGAAAGGATGTGATTCATTTGCCATGACAAAAATTGGATTTTATGTAATGCAAGAGCCTATCTATAATATACCATTTTTGAGACGTTACAGTATTTTTTTATATTTTCAGGTAGCGGAAAGAGCTACTTGGCAAAAATGCTACGCGATATAGAGGTTGAGAATGGTGGTAGTGCTCCACGGATCCATTCCATGGATGATTATTTCATGACTGAAGTTGAAAAGGTACTTATATCTTTTCTTATTAGTCATTCTCTAAATGGAACTTTGATCTCTCAGCTAGAAAAGAAGTTCTCATTGAAAAGTGAGTCATTTCACAATCAATTGTGGAAGACATGCATGAACTGGATCTAAGAACTATTTTCTTGTTAACTTACAGGTTGAGGAGAGCGAGGGTTCAAAACCTTCTGGTTCAGTTCGTGGAAAAAAAAAAGTCACGAAGGTCATGGAGTACTGTTACGAACCTGAAATGGAAGAGGTGACATAAGAAATCCCGTACTTCTGCTATATTTATTAGCTTAATATATGTCTGCAGTGCATATGTAGTGACCTTAGCTTTTATCCCGGAAGATTTTTTTCCCCCTTTTTGTTGATAAAAACTAGTTGATCTTTGCCTAAGTTGACAGAAAAAGGTTTTATCGTCAATTTTATTCTGGTTGACAGTTGAATTTTACTAACGCTGTGGAGTTCGAAATGAGGTAAACTAATAGCCAAAATGTATCAGGAAATGTTTAAAAAGACTTAATCTGGTGAATCTTGAATGTGCATAATAAACAATGATCCATTTAAAAATTTATATAGAAAAACCAATTAACAAAATTAAAAGTCTAACTTGCAAACAAATGTAAAATTGATCAACAGGATAGAAAATAATAAATTCTCAAATTTGTAATCACGTAAAAATATTATAACAAATTACTAGAGGTAGAAATATCTCTGATATTTCTAATATCATCCTACTAATATAATCTTTGAAGGGAATCATAAACAAATCATCTTCATCTCTATAAGTTTCTTGTCTTTCTTTGTCGTCCTCCTCCTACAATGGTACGTTCTCCTTTTCCTTCCGTGTAGGTAGTAGAAAAAAGAAGAATAAATCTAGATGTGCGTTCTTGTTGACATTAAGGATGTCATTCCCTCTTATATGTCAAAATCCGGCTAGTGATGTGAAAGGATGTGGTAAAAATCAATGGCTCTGATGGATGCCATGTCAAAGAATGTCAAACTTAACGTAAAAGTTAATGTACACGTAGCATGTTTGAAAAAAGAAAATAGAAGACCCTGTGGAACGTTCCAGGTTATAGCCCAAAGAGCTAAGGCCAGGAAAACGCAAGACAAGTGGGCAAACAAACGTACCAGGAAGCCTATTATGAAATGATTCAGTTGGCATGCCTTACCTAACTGGTGGTGGCCTGCGCATCATGGAATTAGTTAGGACAATGAACAAATGTTCTAAGATGACTTATTTTACAATTCTCTCTGTCTTTTGTTTGAACTATATGAAAGGTCTTCTCCCACCAGTGTCGATGTTGGTAGAGGATAGTTTACTGGTTTAACATAGAAATTGTTTATTTTAATGAGTTATCGTGCTTTAATGTTCTTCTTTTTATTTTTATTTTTCTTTTATCTTGGTCTTGTTTTCAGTGTAACTTAATCATTTCTGCTGTTTACATTATTTCTATCTATCAGGCATATCGATCAAGCATGTTGAAGGCATTTAAAAAGACCCTTGATGAAGGGGTTTTCTCCTTTGTAATTGGTATGATATTCCTGTGGAGAAAATGCAATTTAATTTTTAAACTGCAAGGCTTATTTATTTTTTAAATGCTTAATTCTCTCTCATTCCATACATACTCTTGAAGGCATTGGCGGGGTAATTAGCACTATTTACTTTCTTTTTTTTTAAATGCAATGGCGTGCACTTTGATTAAGGGTTTTGTTATTATTTACTGATATTCCTGTTTCTATTTAGCGACATGAGTCAGTGTTAGTTCAGTTGTCTTCTCATGGCATTAGTGGTGGAGCTAAAGATTTCTTCTTTGAAATTTAACTGTATTTTTTGATAGATGACCTAAAGAACAAATTGTGTACTTATGTTAGAAGCTAGATTGTCCACTAAAAAGTTCAAAGGCACAGTCTTATTGTAGATGAAGTTATGATGCAGTGCTTCTGCACTGCCTTCAATTTGACTAACTACAGATGCAGTTTTGTTCGGATATTAACCCTTTTCTTGCTGGTATTTGTGCCTCGTCTTAGTGGATGACCGCAATCTGCGGGTAGCTGATTTTGCTCAGTTTTGGGCAACTGCAAAGGTATACGTCTTATTCTTTTTTATATGGCCTGTGTGCGTTCTTGGTTGTGGGGGTACTCTGGAGGGGCATGAGTTTTGGTCTTGTTATGGAGACGTTTATTAAGTACTGCATGCAATGTAGGTTGTCAATGGTTATGTCTCTCAATACCATTTTCTGTCTTCTTTTTTAGGTCTTTCATTTATTTCTAAAACCTGTTCTATATTTGAATATCAAATATAGCTTTTAAATCCCCCGATTCTGTACAGCTTCAGGAAGTTGAACAGATTAATCCATTCAATTTCTATGATATTTCTTGATATGCTATTTTTGATTGGTATCCTTTATTCTGTTCTTTTTTTTTTTCCCGTTGTTTGATATCCAAATTTATTTCTAATTTTATTCATTGTTTCATTTTCTGACATTTGTGTATTACTGTACATTTGCTTCTTGCTATTCTAGTGAAAAGAGAACTACCAATAGTATCATTTTGAGCTTACTTCGCAATGACTAGTTAAGCTAACGTTGGTTATGCCTTGTGAAATATTTCTTTTCAGTGTTGTTCTTTTATTCTGTGAACATATTTGCCAATATTAGTAATGCATGTAAGGAAAAGCTTCTGTACTTTCACAACATCCTCTGATAAATATAATCTCTCTGGTTTCCATCAACTTTACAGCTGTAGTATGAAACCTTTTGCATCAGACAGGATGCAGAAAGGTTATTCAGGAAATCGTATCGAAACAAATTGACCCAATGGAAAATTAAGAAAAGGAGTGCGTGATTATAGAAGAGTGAAAGACATTCTAAAACTTCTCTGTATATGAAGTTCTTGGCCATGTTGATCTCCTTTCTAGTGTAAAATAAGATTTATTCTACTTGTTTGGCAGTTATATTGGTATGCTGTGCCTTTTATTGTTAACTTTCATTTTTGTGAGGTTGATTATTGGTGGTCATGATGTTCTTATAGCTTTGACTATTCTATGGCATCGGTTTACATTAAATTTTGTTTGTTTGGGTAAGCTAGATTTTATGCAGTTGAGAATATTCATCGGAGTTTATTATATTCAAACATTTCAAGAAAAGGTTTGGACAATTAGTATCACCTCGAGTGATAGTAATGGAAAATAACTTCTTTTCTCCTCGTCTATATTACATTGTTATCACATGTCAAGTCTTTTGATTGATATCTATGAATATTGAAACTATATGACTTCTTTTTCCGGTTACTGATGGATGCAGCATACTCCAGTCTAACTTGGAAGATATGTTCCCTTGAAAACATTCATAACACTTGGCTTTCTAATTCTGGCAAACTAATGTAATCTGAATGATATTATGGATTTGTTAATTTTATTATATAATGCTCATAGCATGCCATGCTGTGGCCATTTGGATCTTCCCATTTGGTGTACATAATTTGACCTTTGTGGTAGGCATGTTGTTTAATGTTTTCGCGTGCTGGTGGGTAATTAAACTCTCATTTAGTCATTTGATCTGCAAGCTATTGCTTCGGATGAAATTTTAGATAGGCTTGGCTGGATTGGGAAAACTTGACCTTTCTGTTATCCCTCTGTCCCATAAGTCAGTGAGATTCATACTTCTACGATTTGCATATATATGGCGGTTTTATTATTCATTTAGACTATTTTTAACATATAAAGGGAAACATCTACAAAATTAGAACATGAAAAAACCTTCCCAAACAAAGCATGTCCGAAGTCATATTCCTTGCAACTGTTTCTGCATCTGCACCACCTCTCTTTCTCTTGTTTATATCCTGTTTTTGCCATACTCTTGAAAGCTCACAGCTCAATCATGTAAGTTAGTCAATGATTCCCTGCTTAACCCATCTTTTATTCAATTGCAGAGATCGGGATACGAGGTTTACTTACTAGAAGCCACATACAGGGACCCAGTGGTGAGTTTCTCATTACGTTTTTATTTCTTTGTTATGAAATTCGTGGAAGGACTATGCAGTGTGACGGGTGATCTTTCTTGTTTCATTTTTTGACACATGCACGGATGGCAAGGGCGAGGGCGAGGGCGAGGGAGCTTGATAGGATTTCTTATGGACTATTCTTGTTCTTTTTTTATTGTAGGGCTGTGCTGCGAGGAATGTGCATGGTTTCTCCCATAGTGACATACAAAAGATGGCTAATCAATGGGAAGAAGCTTCATCCCTGTATATGAAGCTAGACATCAAGGTATTCATATTTTATGTTCTCTTTTCTGTTCTTATATAGCTGTTATATTGTCGGAAATGTTTAGATTGAGTACCTCTGTTCTAATGTCAATATTTGAATTCTAACATTAAATGTTTCAATGACATGGCAGTCGTTACTCCATGGATATGATTTACAGGAAAATGGCATCCAAGAGGTAAATTATAATGTTTACGGTTGTTAGGTTCCTTCTTTATCTACGGACCTAAATGATAAATTTTAGGAATAATATGATTAATAAGAAAAAAAAAATGCATGGAGGACGAGAAGTTGCCCACAAAGGAAGAGAATATTAGACTCTAAGTAACCAGAAGCATTTATTCTCTGTTTGCAAGGCTACTATAAGAAACAGTTAATAAAGAGATTATTCCTTTGCTTGACAATTATAATCTCTCACATGGCATCCCAGTTGATTTCTTATTTGTGGTGTCTTTCATGCTGCAACATAAAAAAATCGTACCATGTATTATTTTTTCCTAGTGTAGGCAAAGGGATACTTGAGATACTTGGAATACGAAATTCTGTGACTTCTTTATTTTTTGGTACTTGATTCGTTCTTGCTTTTCATTTCTGATCTGCCAGGTTGACATGGATACAGAAGACGTTGATCACAATGTTGACCTCTCTGGTTCACAAGAAAGAAGCTTTGAAAAGTTCACAGGTCCTTCTGGAGAAGATCTTCCCTCTGACTGTATGTTTTTAATCCATTCTTCCGTTGTTTTTTCCAATAATTTTTTTCCCATTATCCATTCGTAATACACGTCCATCATTCTAGATTTAGAAAAATATTTTAAAAAGCAAGTGATGTTGCTAAGTAGCTTTTGGTTGCACTTGCAAAATCTGAAATTTATATCCGCAAAAAAGATGGTCAGTGCCATGTATTTTTCTATTTCAATGACCTCGTTTTTGCTTGCTAAACAAATTATTTTACTCATTTTGTGAATTTATTTCAATTAGTACTGAACCTTTGGTCTTGATGTGTAACACTTGCTTGTACACCTGTAGAAATCACAATATCGTAAAATGGTGGTTTCTAATCCATGGGATGACACTGTTTCCAAAAGAAAAACAATTTGTTGAATTCTAGTCCATCCATATGGTCAGGCTTTGTTGAGATTGCTTAATTTATCTTTAATGTAGTTCATGCCAAATGTGAAATTTAGGTCCATCGAAAGATGATCAGAAATGGGACACTGCGGAAGATCGTCCTATGGAGGAAGTCAAAGAATTGCAAAAGAGTAAGTGGTCAAATGCTTTGGACGAAGATTATGTTAAAAAGACTGAAGTGGTCCGAGGAAATTTAAATTCTCCTTCTGGTTTGATTCAATCTTACAGTAAGGAAGGTAAATCTGTGCGTTGGGCCGATAAGGTATGAATAATCTACAAAACAACCGAATTACTTCCTGCCACATAATAATTCTCAAGATGATCAAAGCTATAATCCTAATCATACCAAGCTAGGTTTTTTGTGCTGGTGTCACAATCTGTCATGATCAATATGCATGTGTGATCATTGTTACATAATTAATGCAACCTTTAGGCTATAAATATCATGCTTTAGATTCATTTTGCAGGTTGGCAGCAGTGGATTTTCAATAGGGGCAGTGAAAATGTCAAACATGTTATCTTTAGTAATTGGTCCTGGTGCTGGATACAACTTGGTGAGATGCGGCTATTATTATTTGCTATTTATTTTTGTTTTTTCAACTTGATTTTGAGACTAGAAAATACTCTTTATAATATTATAAATGTGAATTATCTTTGCTGAATGACCTCAAATTACATTGCTCTGGAGGGGTCCATTTGTTGCCATACAGGCATATATTTGTCAACTTGTTCGTGTGTCGTTTTATGCATAACTTATATGTTTTCACTGATCGCAGAAGTCTAACCCGTTGCCCGACGAAGATAAGCTGAGTTCCCAGAGAAGTGTCAAATCAATGAGGCAAAACGTATTCCAAGAACAATTACGTGATGAGCGCGAGTCTTTCAGAGCTGTTTTCGACAAGAGGAGACAGCGAATCGGCAGGCTCGACTTGGATGAAGAATGACACTTCTCTTTATGTTAGTCGGCCCTTTTCTTTGGAATTTTGTCAATCATCATAAATTTTAGTATTATGTTATATTAGTATAAATATGAGCAAACTTGCAGTCTAATGCTGGTAGGGACTGACAAGTTATTCTTTGTAACACCAAGGATACAGGCAGTTATAAACCAATGCAATCTATATAATGAATTTTTCAAACTATAGTTATATTGACTTTATTTGACAATTTGGTGATATTTTTTTGTGCTTAATCATGTGTTTATGCACATGGGCTCTTAAAAAGATTTAAATGATTCCATTTCTTTTATATATATATATATTTTTATTATTATTATTATTATTATTATTTATTTATTTATATGATTTTTGTATGTATAATTTTAAGTTATAATAAATGCAAACTTATCAATAAAAAATCATATTTATAAATTAAAACAGGATGTCAAATGTACACGTGTACTTTTTACAATTCATATAAAATTATTTATGTTAGTTCATTAAAACATTATGATATATTAATTATTGAATATACATTCAAAATTTAACATCAAATTATGATCATGTTATATGATAGATTGTCATGTTAATCCGATATATATATATATATAAAATACCACATTATAAATAAAACAAATAAATTTATATAATTTAAATTAATATCGAACGATCTTTGTATACGATGTATCAATTTATATTCTTATAGTTTAGTTTGAGCTAATTAAACAAAATTTTTATGTGTTACAAATTATTTTACGGCCACAATTTAAAAAATTTTATAGGTAAAAATTTATTCATCGATCACAAATTAAAAAAATATTTTTTACAATTTATTTATCGATCACAAATCACAAATATTATAAGTCACAATTTAGTAGACAATCACAAATTGTTAAATTATCGGTCACAAATTTAAAAAAATTTAGATCACGCATTATTTTTTGGTCACAATTTATCTTGTTCATTGGTCAGGTATTGTTTATTGGTCACAGATTAACCAATTTAATGGTCAAAATCAACCAAATAATTTGTGACCACTGTGACCACCATCGCACCACTCCCTCCAGCAGCACCATCGCCACTTTCGCCGCCAAAACCACCACCACCACCTTTCAACAGCAATACAACCACTTCAAACTAATCAACACATCGTTGAAAAACACCACTACATTGTCACATCATTCCACAACCATCGTGACAAACCCATCGTCGCCACCGCCACCACCTCGCACCACCCCACAACCTCACCAACACCGCCCACATCATCGCTGCCAACACGACCATCACTTTCTCAATTTCATCACCACCACTGTGACCACTATCTACACTACCATCGTCGACCACAACGTGCTGCACCCAACATCTACACCACCACCTCGCACCACCACCAAAACAACAGGACCTCACCACCACCACCCCCATCCTACAACTTAAAAAAATCCCCAACCCTATCATCATATCCGCCGCCTTCACCGACCACCACACCACCACGCCAACAACCAGAACCACCGCACCACACCAAAACACACAGAACCACCACCACGCCAACTACCAGAAAAAAACCCTCCAGATCGGAAACCACCGCACCCAACCCCCACCATCGTATCCAAATCGCCGCACACCTCATCAAAGAAAAAAA
>CAIGRT010205214.1:0-13689 GCA_903798405.1 Fraxinus platypoda | reverse complement strand
TAGTCATTTTTTGACCGTTAAGATGTCAAGTGGAGCCCACATGTGAGAGGCAAAGTCAACAAAAATAGCTGGCAACGGTTCAAAAATCAATTTAAATCTACTGAAAATCTCTGGCAGACAGGCCCCTAATTGAAATCAATTAAGAGTAGACACAAAAAAAATTGATGCCAAATAGGGCAAGCAAATTTATAAAAGAATATTCAATCGTGCTACGTGTACATTCTCCTTTACATAAGTTTGACACTCTTCCACATGGTATCCATCAAAGTCTTTGAATTGTACAACGTCTTATCACATCACTGTCCAGATTTTGACACATAAATAAAAATGTCAAGAAGAATGTAAACAACAATGTACATATAAATTAATTTAAAAATATTTCGGGTTAAATTCATCAATGACCACCCAATTTGATTTTGTTTCATCATGACACTCAACTTTATATTTAGTATCACTATAGCCATTCAATTTGATTTTATTTCACCATGACTACCCAATTTCATGTAACGTTCCATGACCACCCAATTTTGTTCACAATTTTCACTAATTTTAAAAGGGGTAAAACGGTAACTTTGTATTATATATATAATAAATTAAAAAAACAAAAATAAAAGTTCTTTTTTTAATTTTAAAAATGTTTATTTTAAAGTAAGTTTTTATTTATTTTTTTTAAGGAAAGTATTTTTTAAAATAACTTTTTATTTTATTTTATTTTTCTAAGTAACTTTTTTTTAATTAAGTTTTTATTTTATTTTTAAAAAAATTTAAATAAGTTTTTATTTTAATTTTAAAAAAAATTATTTTTTATATATGTAAAATTACCGTTTTACCCCTTTTAAAATTAGTGAAAATTGTGAAAAGAAGTTGGGTGGTCATGATAAAATGTCATATGAAATTGGATGGCCAGCGTGAAACGTTATATGAAATTGGATAGCTATGATGAAATAAAATCAAATTGAGTGGTCATAGTGACACTAAATATAAAGTGGTGGCCATAATAAAACAAAATCAAAATGAGTGACCATGATGACACCGAGTATAAAGTTGTGTGATCATTTGTGAATTTAACCCAAATATTTTACTAGGTAATGTTGGCATTGGCAATCCTTTTTGAGACCAAACTCAACCCTTTATTCTAAATATGTTTGGAAGTAAACCCTATTAATTTGGGTCCACAAAAGCTATAACTTAGTCCCAATCACAAGTCTTAAAAGCAAAATCAAAATAATTGGAGCCACATATAATCAACAGTCACAAGCATGAAAATAATATCTTTTTATCTATCCTATTTGAACTCTTTGGGATGGGTATAATGTTTGTTTTATACAATCAATGAGATATTTTATACCAAAAATGAAGCTTAGGAGAGAAGTTTGAGGGGGATGGCAGTGGGAATCCACATGGGGGCTCGTACTTAAAAAGATAAAAAAGGAATGACTTAGGGTACACTCTTGGCGTGATTTTAAAAAAAGTCAAAAAGGGAATTTTGAGATTTAATTTTTTTTTTTTTTTTAACTTGGTTAATTAATTTTATGAAAGAACTTCTTTCAATTAGAGTGTGTTTGATTGGTATGAAAAATATATTCTAAAAAAGAAAATATTTTCCTTATTTTAAAGAAAACAAAAACATACTCCCCAAATAAAATGTGAAATAGTAATGAAGTAAATTCCGTGTTCTTCCTGACGTGATTAGTGTTCCGGCTGCTCCGATCTGTATTTACTACCTGCAAAATGAGGTCGGGGCTTTCTCCCCCGTTGTACCTCCGGCATGAGAATTAGTATTCGATTTTAGATAATATGGAGATATTATGTTGGAATTCAGATAGTTCGGGTTTCAAGAAGTCATACATTTTCCCACATCTGGGTATTTATAGGTACCTGATGGCACGCCCATGTTCCATGATTAATTGTGTCATGTGTTCCACGTAT
Source organism: Fraxinus platypoda (assembly GCA_903798405.1). Lineage (NCBI taxonomy): Eukaryota > Viridiplantae > Streptophyta > Magnoliopsida > Lamiales > Oleaceae > Fraxinus > Fraxinus platypoda. The sequence continues at coordinate 11,760 of CAIGRT010205214.1, read as the reverse complement.
GTCTTCCCACTCCCCCACGTTCTATAGCGTCAACCCCCCACTCATCTAGCGGTTGGTTANACCTGATGGCACGCCCATGTTCCATGATTAATTGTGTCATGTGTTCCACGTATGTCTTCCCACTCCCCCACGTTCTATAGCGTCAACCCCCCACTCATCTAGCGGTTGGTTATGCCCACGTTTGTTGTTCGGTGGTTTTCGTCTATCTCATGGCCATTTATTTGGCTAAGTATAGTGGGGGTCGACGACCTTGTAATGGTAGACAGCCTACGTGCACGTAGAGGGCTTCAGGGGGGTCGACGTCCTCGTAATAGTAGATAGCCTACATGCGCTAGAGGGCTTCAGGGGGGTCGACGTCTTGGGGGAGATGCACATTAAGTAGCCGACAATCGTGGAGAATTGTCAACACCGTCTTATATCAAAATGTTTTCCTTAAAAACAAGGAAAATTATGCATATTTTTAAAAGTTGAAAAATATTTTTCATGGAAAAAATAACAATCAAACACTTCAAAGTATAAATTTGGGTGAAAAACTGACATTTTTCATGAAAAATAAATGCAATCAAGCATACTCTTAGAATATTTTTAAAGAAAATTGATCAAATATGATTTCTCTTCTTTCAGAAGAGAAAGTTCTTTTAGAAATGAATTTTCAAACGTTACTAAAGTGGATTCATCATGAAACTCTTCTACAAGAAGTAGAAGTAAAAATAAAAGTAATGTCAAATGCGCATTTATATGCAAGTGTGTACATGCGATGAGAGAGCGTAAATTGAGGTTTTCATTTGACAGTTTTGATGAATAGTCGCCAAACTATTAAGGTACATTATGATACGAAATCGTATTCGACATCTAACAATGATGTTCGAAAGACATGTTTGCATTAATGATCATAAAATAGAGTCCTCCATGTTATAGTATAGATTATTTACATTAAATATTTCAACAATATTAGATTAAACCGTTTAGAATTGAAAAAAATTCGGGTTGATGTTATTGAATGAGTTTTTCTTACAATATACTTCGTTTTCTTAAAAACTAGACACATATATAAAAACACACGTTAAAAAGGAAGTCCCGTTTACCAAAAAAAGAATAATTAATAATATTTAACTTTAGATGGAAAAAAATTTAAACAAAAAAATATATACATATAGATATAGACACTCTTACGATATGTTTGTGTAAATAAAATCTACTTTTTAGTATATAACTATTCTTTTCTAACTTGTGAGTAAAACGAATTATGTATTTTGATGGAAATTGCAAGAATTAGTTCCAACACAAACATCTTTCTTTTTTTAAAAAAAATTCACTTATTTACTTATAAGTAAAACGTTTAAGCTTTGTGAAACATGCACATTGTATCCACGTGGGTGGAGCGTCTAATACAATATTTGGACGTGAAGGGCAGTCACATTTGTAATATAAAATTATTATTATTTTAAAATTGAGGATAAATAAGTTGTTGATTTTGTGTTGGTCTAACTGCCAGCAAAAAATAAATGAAAACAAGTTGGCATGTAAGTGAGTACCGAATTGCATCCATTTTCTATATAAAGTACAATTTTTATTATTATATTCAATATGTGGATAAAGAATTATTGAAATATTTTGATACCTTATTTTATACATAAATTATCTTGAACTGCACCAAATTACGTAGAAATTAATCTTCACGTTTCCGTGTCGATATGTTAAATCATCCCTTCTAAGAGATAATATCGATATTCTTGTTACATCGTTATGTCTAAAAAGTTATATCGTCAATAAAGAAGTATACTGAACTTATTTTTGATCAAGACTCGGATACGTGATGCCGAGATTTTATCGAATAATTAAACAACATAAATATTTATTAAATATAATTGATTAATAATTTAAATTATTAAACAACAGAACTATTAATTTTATTTATATAGTATTCAACAAATTTAAAAATATGTGTACCCAATTCAATCGGAATATATTTAATTTTAATTGGGGGCACCAACTTATTAGTATTCAATTTTAGTAGCATTATTATCATTGACAGAACTTTGGATAGTATGTATCATATTTGGCAATTGAGTAGGTAGGGGCCTGCCCTTGTGTCACAAGGCAGCACATTGCATTCATATGGTCATGTCTGCATGTTTATAATCGGTCAAAATCATTTTTTATCCATTCGAGCTACCTACAAATATTATCTACTTATTATTTATTACTTATTTCTATCTATTTATAATTATTTAAGTCTTTTATAAATAGCTCTCAAACATACTTTTAATTAAGTTAATGAATCGAGAAAAAAATAAAAACCACCGACTATCAATGTAACGTACATAAATTTTCGTGTTATCACCAAATTCAAATTCCAGTTGGAAAACAACTCAAATGAGTCCCCACAAGCACCAAATTTCTTGTGTTGGTGAAGCCATTTCAATCATGCTCCCCCTATCATTTCAAACTTCTTCAATCCTCCAACATTACATGTGCAAACCCATACTATCAATCTCAAATGCCTTGTCTTTCAAAGTTTTATTATCATTTCTTATCTTCTAGACAATGAGTTATGTAATTCAAATTACAAAGAAAAGACTCAATTTTAATAATGAAAGGTCGTGCGTACTTTTAACGTTTTTAATATAAGAAATTCAGTAACATCATATATGACGTCTAGAATAAACAATTAGACGAACTGAAAGTCAACGAACCAAAAAGTCTAAAATAAATCTTAGAAAGCAAGAATCCAATTTGTGTGATGGGAATACGAGGGTGTTTGGAGAGTAATGGGGCATGGAACAATATGTTTCACACTCTCATAATTGGAAATTACAAAACTAAATAAATGGCCAACTTTGTTTTTCAATATTTCTTCTAAAGTGCTAATGACAATGACTAACTGAACAAGCCAAGAATATATATTAATTACTATGTATCTATTCTGAATTTAATTCAAGAACATTTAGACATGGATGCCTACAAAACATGGTCTCAATGTCTTCTCTACGAATGGGATTTTTCCAACTTTTATAAGTAAATTATATCAAAATAATAGTTTTTAAAGTAAATTATTATTTAATCAATGGATAAATCAAAAATTGGAAAACATTAATAATTTTGGATTATAGTATAATCTAATAGACATCAATCAAACGGCTAATCATGAAAGGATTTTCTTGTCTTTCTTAAAAATGGTTGTTAACCAATTTTGTTTTGTAGTTCATTAAAAATGTTGAGCGGGCACATATAATCCTAATTAAAAAAAAAAAAAAAAATCTTTTATGTTATTATTATTATTGGATGGTGGGTCTTCAAATTGGGAAAAAAATAAACGATGATTAAGAAGTAAAATTAGATTTTTAATAGATTTTAATAAAAATTGATGAAATATATAATTAAAAAGTTGATAAATGTTGTAAGTATCATAAAATGTGTAGTTAAAATTAATTATTAACTTTGACTTAATTTTTTAAACTAAACCAAACAAGGGCCAACTTTGAAAGCAAAAAGGTTTACAGTACAAGGAGGATGTAACACGAACCAAACATTATTACATTAATGATTTTTGACAATATTCCCACTTACAAATTGTCGAATTCTATCCCGTGCTTCATACCAAACCCACTAAGTCTCTGTTTGAGTCATATTCTCATTTTCATTATTATTATTCTATTCATTTTCAACCACACATTCTTTAATAAAATAATATTTTTCATCACATCAATAACTTTTCATTTTTTTTCAACCACATATTCACCATCATATTACAAAAAATGCATTCTCTGCTAAAAAATGTGCATCAAACACAAGCTAAATAAACAATTTTCATTAAAATAATGCTATTTAACCCGATTCTAGGTAACGTTAATGTGACATTAAATAATAAATGAAATTAAAACTAGCGAAGCAATGACACTTATCAAAATGCCGCCTCCCCCCTTGGGGTGGGGTGGGGGGGTCTCATCTTCATCATTTTCGTCAAGTCTAATGGTGACGTCTTATGAGATGTATTTCTGGTGGTGTCATTCGTATTGCAGTCATTGACTGCATAAAACTGGTAAAGTTACATCCAGTGGTTCTTTTGCTTTCAAGTTTCAACATTAATGCAAAGTTTCCAATCTGAGCCACAATTTGCCGAAATTAAAAAGGAAATGATATTTGTACACAGCATCATATCCCAAATTAAAATTACATTTTGTACCAATACCGAGTTGTCCTCAACAGGACACTGAGTTCAACATTATTTATCATTTCAGAGGTTGATCAAAGTTACGTCGTAATCAAACCTTCCAAATGTTTGACCAACACCAGCCATGGCGAAGAAGACAATTACATTTTTTTAACAATGTCCAAGCTTTTAAAGAGAGGTTCCCACTTCCATTTATACCATAAATACATATTTTTGAATTCAATCATGCTATATCTTGTTTTACATCATTTATGACATTGTACCACGTATTGGCACATGATTGAACAGTTTTTTCTGTCCAACACTTTTTGAATTTACACACAATATACACCAAGATGTAATTCATGGAATGTACACTTAACATAATTTTTTAGAATTATTCCCAACCCAAAATAAAAACAATCATGCTACATGTACATCATCTTTAAATCATTCTTTACACTGTGTCACGTGGCAACATACAATTGAATAGTTAAAAAAAAAAACAAAATTTTTCCTGCTCACAAATTTTTTACAAATTGAGATAACATAAGCAATTTGAGATAACAAGTTTAGAGACGGTAAGTTAAATATAAAATCTAAAAGACTACACTTTCACATGCCCTAACCATACTCCTCGTTGTCATACGCCAAGCATAGTGTATCTTCGACTCACTACTCGAAGGAAATTTCTATTTACACTTCTAATGCTGCTTATATATCCAACAATTGGGTCTTCGACCTAAAAATATGACTGCAATATGCTTAACGGATATTTTCCATGTATAAAAAACTTCCCACCCATTGTACAGTCTGGTCTAGTCCACTTTTGCATATCAAACACGTCACCCCGTAAGAATTGCTATCAAACACTTTTGAGAAAAGCCAAATGCCAACAGTTCCATAAGTAAAGCAAGATCAATTATCAAGGCAAAAAAGGGGATAGATCACATTATGCACAGCTAGCTATATTTTGTACAAATTGGTGAAATATATGGGGACCAGCATAACGGACTATTATTAGCTTAATGAAACACAGACAATATTCACATCTTAATGTACACACGAGTGACCCCTACAGTGCATTATCAAATAAAGCTATCATTAACTGTATGAGGCACAGGACCACCTATAGAAATTCGAATAGTAAAAACCCAACAACATTTAAAGCTTGTAGATGCAACTTTTCACTCATAATTTAACAGAAAATAAGTTTTCAATCAAACAACTTAGGGACACAGAGAGGTGAGATTCTTTGAGGTCACATGAAGAGACACCCCACCTGTCATTTCAATATGTTGTTATGATGGGTAGATACAACACTTTATAGATTACAGTAGCAATTAGAGGTTACTAAAGTGAAAAACAGGAATTATAAAGGTAATTGACATCAGAGACATGATGAGAAAGTCACATCAGGAAAGCATCGAAGTAATATTTCGAAGATGTAGTCGATGAATGATGACAAGCATTAGTATACATAGAGAAACACAAGTCGGAGACATCATATAATGATTTTATGGCCACGAAAAGGACAATGATTAACACATGAACTTTTTGATTAGCAAACATTCACTTTTCCATAGCACAATGAAATGACGTCCTCTCCCTGATTCGTGAGAAAGACAATGCTTGGGCGTTGGTTTCTAGATCCTAAGTTCAGTTTCAATTGGTAAGCAAGTATTATGGCCCAAATGAGATGCAATACCCAAGCTCATACATTGGATGAAGCCGACAATATTTCACTTAAGTTCCAAGTATGCTAGCTGTGTAATTCCTGTCAATCTTTTACACTTCATCATTTTTTCTTTGTTTCTTCTTCAGATTCCCATTAACTAAAATCCCATCATAACAAACCCCTCCAGGAGAGGGGGGACAGAGAGAATTTATGTTAAACATCATGCTCATCAACCACGGACTCAAGATGAGATAAAGGATCAACAAGGGTAATTTCATTCTGAAAGCACACAAGTCAACAACAAGACGCCTATTCTGTACTATATTTCAATAAGGATAGATCAAAAATTTGACTCAGATCTTGAAACTGACAACTGCCTTCACTCAAGAATACATTTTGGGTGATTTCACAAACAAACCATTCAAAGTTCAATTTAAAACCAATTGTCTCATTTTCAACTATGCGATAAAATTCGAAAGAACTTTGGGAAGGAAAGTAGTTAAAACAGAGTTCCTTAGATCTTATTTCTTTCACACAAGTGAGGGCCTGAAGAAATTTAAATCCAAAAGTTAGAGAAATTGTACTATAAAGGAGGCAAAGCAAACCAAAGTTCTGTCCTGATTATTCTCACAGAACAGCAAATGAGAAATGTAAATTGTCGTTCTTTTAGGACTTTCCCTTGGACTTCTGCACCCAAGATCATATTTCGCGTGTGTAAAATCCACTCCTAAAGTTATGAACAAGCTCCATTATGCATGAAAGAAGGAGGTACTCGGTGTAAAAATAAAATAAAATAAATATTGGAATGCAGTCATTAGTGTTCAAATTAATTCCAATTAAGTTACACATCATGAATATCAACAAAAGAAGAAGTACAAAACAATCTCGAACCCAAACTTTTAAGATAAATAATATCTCATTAAGCGCACATGTTGTGCAAGAGCCAGATATAAGATCACAAGTACAAACCCAGAAGGTAATTACCCAACTCTATATTTCATGTTTTTTCCCCCAAACTTCGAAGGGTTTTTGGTCTTTTGGATTGAACCAGGGCGGGGCAACAAAAAGTTCACCAATGGAACTAGTATTTTAAAACACAAATCAGTAATCAAGGCATTTTGCTTCCGTGAGGTACAGCGTGAGCTCAACATAAAGAACGAAAAATAATTCAAAAATTATAATTGTAATAAATCGTAAATTTGTAAACAATCTAAAGCCTTCATGATAAAATATTTTAGTAAAATTAAAGTATGATTTGCAACTCAAAACTTAAAAGGGAAGAATAAATTAGCAAATAATAAAATTAACATTGAAGAGATCACATAAAGAGACTATTAATCTAAAACTAGAACTAAAGGTTCAAACCTAATGAAACAACTGAGCTAAATACTCAAGAATTTTGCTTGATTTAACTTTAAGACAAGAAAACAAAAACACATAGACAACAACGAGAAGACTATAAAAGAAAGAAAAGAGAGTGAAGTTCATTGTCACAAGTCTCCTGTCACCGATTGTTCACCGTTGAAAAGTTGCAACTTCAATTCGGAGAGGGTTTCGCATTTCAGTTGTACGATGCTAGGACGTGCTGGCTTCAGTGCTCTGTCTCTCTCCTAGTTATTAGGGTAGCGTTGCATTAAAAATAGTCAAGAAAACCTTAAAACATTCTATGCTACACAGGACCAGCCAAAAAAGCTAAGTCAATGGTTAAATAGCACAAAGCTTATGCCTTGAGGTGTGTACCTGAATATGTCGAGGCGTAAGTGTCGACAAGTGGCACTAAAAATGTAAGCTTCGAGACATTAAGAAAGACCTAAAATGAACACAATGCGCAGAATTAAACATGCATAGATAAATCTTGGCTAAGAAGCACCGACATGAACACAACATAGACACACTAGCAAATGATTTTTCAAAAAACTAGGACATGGCTTGTTGATTAAAATAACTTTTTTATTCAACGAAAATAGAATATTGTATTTGTTGTATCAAAGTGGATATAACAATTATAAAACAATCTCGACATTAAGTTTATATATATTTTCTCATAACATGATGTTCATCCAAACAAAATTGAAACAAAAATTCTCTCTCATTATATTTCCAAAATCTTCGTCATTTGTAAACAATATTTCCTCAAATTGATTCATAGAGATCAATTATTAATTTCACGTACACCAATATCTTCAAATGCATCACCACCAATACTTTCACATGTCAGTCTCTCTTTGTAACGATACTAGATTCTTTCTTTACAAGATACGAAGATTACTACGAAGAAAACATTTTGGAGCTATCTTATTCCTTTTAAGTTAAGGTGAATGGGAATAAACGCTCCATTTTCGGTCCCAACACGACAGTGAATAGTTGCACCAATAACTTCAAGGCCAATGTTCGAAAATATAAGTGCACAAGTGTGTCTTGGGGTCCATTTGGTAATGATCATGTGGACAAAATCAAAGTCGTCTGCTTTCCCATCTCTAACATGGTAACCCATATGTCATAAATTAAATGAAGACAAAGTTTATGAATATCATAACATCACAAAGACAGAGAAATTCATAAATAAGAGCAGTAAAGAACATAACCCATGTAGTTCCACCAAGGATCATCAAGCTCTTTATGTTTCACAAAAATATCCTTAACGCATCATTTTCTCAATGGGATGATCGTTTATCAATTATAATCATGGCTTGGAGGCCACTTCATAAGCTTAAATCTTTTTCAGCATAAAAACAAAAGAAAATTGCTAGTATCATGCAAATAGTGATGGCAAAAAAATCCGCCCCGACGGGTTGGTGGGGCGGGGAGGGGGTGCCCCGCCCCGAAGCTCCCCGAACCCGCCCCGGAAGAATAAAAATAATAATTAACTACAAATTAAAAAAAAAAAATAGTTAACTGAAAATTTTTGAAAAAAATAAAATAAACGAGGCAGGAAACGGGGCAAGCCCTCGCCCCGTCTAAGGTGGGCGGGGCGGGGCGGGGTGGGGGAGTGGCGTGGCGTGGCGGGGCAGCTCCTCCCCGTTGCCATCTCTACATGCAAAAAACAACTACATCGGTACGTATTTTTAACACTGCGAGTCTTGTAGAGCCGTTCATAATACAATATTATTACTCAAATAATTTTTAATCTTATCAATGGAGGTCTTCAAGCTACGAATGGTCATTGTATGAGAAGCTCACATGTTAAAAGAGCAATTTTTTGAAAATTAAAGTAATTGATAATCTTTGGTGGGACTCTATAATTACGTTGTTTCATTCATTGCCAAGGAGGGACTCTATAATTACGTTGTTTCTGTATGAATAAGCTCCAAATGTAAAGAGGATTTAGACTCCGTTGATAGCAATATTCATCTCTTTTCAATGATGAGTTCACAATATTCCCAAGGAGGGACTTTATGAGGCATTTGGATACCAAATTGAGAATTGATTATAGTACATTTATACGAGATACAAATCCTATTTAAGGTAAGGCAACTATTTATACTAATGTGTTAATTCCTCATCAAATAAGGAATACATTTGATACAGAAAACCTTATGCATTCTAACTCATTTATTTAGTTTATTTGAAAACGTTGGTGTGATTGAAGTTACTAATTTATCTTTGACGATGAATGTTAGAATTAAATTTCGTTGTTATGAGAAAATATGCATGAACTTGATGTCATGTTTGCGCTTTGTATTTGTTATATACACTTTGATGCAACAAGTATACAATGTCCTATTTTCTTTATAATAAAAAAAAATTATATTATTTTCACTAAAGTGTCCCTGATGTGTCATATATTACTTTTTTGGAAAACAACATATTGGTGCGTCGTCCGTCCTTGTCCGTGTTCTACATCGTTTCTTAGACTATTCACATATATTTCACTTCTTATCGAATGGTATTGCTGAAGCCAGAATAGAATTAAATAGCAATACAAGATGACATCTTAAATCATGCTCTATCAAGCTATATAAAATGACATAAATAATAATTTTTCTACTAAAATTATTTAGACCTACCTGTAGACTACAAAATTTTCTAAGTGACATGTTAAACCTTCATAATGGAAAGACTGTGTTAAACCAACAATTGAAATTTATATATCTCACGGTGCTAAAGGGATCAGATCAGTGTGTACATTATGCCCGTGTTATGTCTACTTACCTACCTCAAATTTTGTAGGTAGTACCCGCAAAAGGAGAATTTTAATAGCTCACGAAACAGCTGTGATTTTGACCCTGACCACCCAGAGTCCCGGTAAACATGCAAGCGAAATGCCTACATATGAACAGATATAGGTAGCTAATAGGTATAACTGCTGCATTTTTTTTAGTTGCACAATTAACCATACATCACTCCAAAAAATTAGAAAACTTATAAACATTAATGCATTACTCACTTTTACGAAATTGCTTCCAAATATACTCGATGTCAATAACACATTGGGGCATCCATGGACTTTCAAAATAATTAACATTTAAACTTAATGCAAAAGTAATCCACACAAATCTTCTCCATCAATTTGTATCCTAACAAAAATTAGATTATATCACATTCGAACAAGAATGACGAAAAATACAATGAAATCTGAAAAGCTTACAGTGGAGTAGTGTCATCCAAGAAAGGATTTCAAGTTCTCGTAATTAAAAACTCTGATCACGAAGATCCCTTCAAGAATACCCAAACACGCTCCGGCCACAACATCAAGCACGAAATGCCGTCCCAGAAGTATCCGCGAAGCTGAGGTAATTGCAGCCCATACCCCTACAATCACAACAAAATACTCAACAAGCATACTACCAGCATCAAACTTCAATCGAGCCACCAAAATTTGTTCCACTGAAGCTGAATAAAAGCTAATGAGGGTGGCAATGAAGGAAACCCTAGAGGAGTGCCCACTGGGGAAAGACCAGTGGTCAACGGCGAAAGAGAGGAACATGTTCTTGTTGTAAACTGGGCGATGGCGTTGGATGAGGTGTTTGAGAAGGCCAATCAAGAGAAGGTCCAAAAGGGATCCGAGTAAAAGGTTTAGTAGGAGGAGACAGGTGACGGTGAGGGTGGCGGTAGTTGTGAGGGTGCTGATGGAGGTGGTGGTGTAGAGGAGTGAGAGAACGATGGGGAAAAAGAGACGTCCATCGCCGGAGAATTCGAGGAATTTGAGGAGCGAGAAGGGTAAGATGGGGTGAAAGAGGGTGTAGAGGTGGAGGGAGATGGCGGTGTCTAGGTTTATCAGGCGGCGGAGGAGGGTGAGAGACGGTGGTTTAGATTCCATGATTCTTGATTTTCCGGTGAGGCTTGCACCGTCTAGGATTCAAGTGCTGGCCAATATGTCATTGATTTGGGTCCAAGCCTTTGCACCTTGCACCACATACGGAGTTTATTTCATCTATTTTTCCAAAATCAATAGTTTCCTAATTTGGTTGATTGTTAACATATTCTTTTTCATTTTTTATTCTTCTAAAGTATTCCTAAGATATTATTGGAGGATGTCAATCGTTTGAAATATTTGAATAATAAGCACGTGAGTTTAATCTTATTTCAACGTCAATAAATAAATAAATAAACATCATTTAATTTTGAGTGACGCTCATCAATACTTCGTGTGCTTGCTTGTTAGTGTCGATCATATTATTGTTAAAACTTAGAAGTTGTATTAGGTTGCATTTGATACCTTATATTGTATTAGGATAGATAGGATTAAGGTGATTAATATTAAAGTGAATCCTCTTATTATAGATTAAGGGCCTGTTTGATAATCATTACTTTTTAGGGAAGTTGGAGAACTTTTTCCTTTTTCCAACAAAATGAGAATTGATTTACTGTTGAAAATGCGAATTGGTACCAAACATAGCCTTAATATCTTGAATATCACCTGTTGTTAGCAAGTAGAAAGACGTCAAAATAGTATACTACAAACGATATCACGTTTGAAATGATATCT
>CAIGRT010205208.1:0-14123 GCA_903798405.1 Fraxinus platypoda | reverse complement strand
CTCTCTCTCTCTCTCTCTCTCTCTCTCTACCCAACACACATCACTTTCTGTATTTATGTGCGTGTAGAGTGCAGTTCTGTAAAGAGCTGTGAGGACATAATAAGGGTTTAAACAACGAGTTCTGAGGTAAGAAACTGTCGTTTATCCGTGTTAACAAGGAGAGATCCTGGAAAAGAAGATTGTAAAAAGAAAAGGTTCCCACCTTAACATAGCCACCTTTTATCTTTATACTTTTGAGAAGAAATTCACATGACAAATAATCAGTACCATGGATAAAATTTATTTTCTTTACTTAACTATCTACTATTGCTTTACCAAACAAGTCGTCTAATATAGAGGTACTAACCAGCTCGACTTGATTTTGAAGCGGCAAGGTTTACAAGTCAATTTTGTAAATGTATCACTCAACAAATTCTAAACCTGGCGCGATCGCATGTTAGGCCGGTAGGCTAACAGATTTTTACAAAGTTTTATAAATCACTTTTTGCGAACCTCAACAGCTGAGCACAACATAGATCGGCTATCTATGATAACCGATCCAATTGATAGCATGGGTTGAGCCGGATCTACTTCGTACATTTTAACATCTCGAAAATTTAAACTAGTATAATCCAATGAATTTTAGAAATGCCAAGCATTATTTCACCTGCTTTTTAAAAGTAGAATCTGTCCTAAAGTTATTGTTTTGCTATTACAATTTTAGGTACATTTTGATAAGAATGAATAATTATGCATTTTGATTGATTAAAAAATTGACAACTACCTAGTCACATAAATATTGAATAATTTTGTTCTATTTTCGAATGCGGGGTACTTAGCGGAAGTATATCAAAAGAGTTCATATGAATGATGAATTAAGCTTCTTGTCCCGGCTCAATGATCGGGACAAGAAACAGGGTGTCGAGGTGGCGCCCTTTAATTGGAGCTCCCCCTCCAATGTGAGGGCGCCACCTTGGCCCCTGTATTTGGGCCCGGTCATTGAGCCTGGCCCTGCAGCAACATTCATGAATGATTGATTAGCTGATTCAAAATTGTTTAAATAATTTCTTTTGTCTGATTCGATCATTCTATGGTCGGCTTGTTGAATTGAACAAAAATAGATAAAATAATTAATAAATTTTGTTAAGTACTTAAATTTTAGTTTTATATGTCTTGCTGTAGATTAACAAAAATTAGAACAAAAATTAGTAATTTCTCTTATCGAAAGTATGGGCAAAGAGTTTAAAGCCTATTTGGTCATGATTCATGAATGATGGGTCTAGCGAATGTGAATTGCATGTAATAATGAATGGTTCCGTCGGTGGAATATGTTTACATAAAAGAAGGGAGAATTGCATGTAAGGTATCAAACTTTTTTATTAGTAGCAGATTTAATCCAAACTTTTCATTTGTGGCACCGCATGTACCAAATCTTTAAAAAATTCGCAGAACAAGTCCAAATTGAAGAAAACTGTTAGGAGGCCGTCAATTGACTAAGAAATGAAAAAATTATAATCTTGACCAAATAAGAAGACAGTATTTCAGCCAAAACACATTTACCATTTTAAAAAATTCTTCTTCTTCCCATGCCCTTCATCACATAAATCAAACCCAAGTTCACCCATCCACCAACAACCATCACACACCCATCATTAGCGTTGCGCCATCGACGCAAACCTTACCCATCTTTTTCCCTACTAGATTTTTCCATCTCTCTCTTGCCTTAAACTGTCTCCAAATCTTAGTTTCACTATTAAAGATTTGGAGAAAAACAAATAGAAATGCAGTTGATCTGAATCTATGAAAAACAATAAAAGTACCCATAGTAGCGATGTTTCGCTAGAAAAGGGAAGCATCAGATGAAGCAATCTTGATTAAGCTAAGTAACTTGTCGGGGATTTCTGTTAAAGCTAGCACACGAACTGGAGCTGAACTAAAGGAACTGAAGCTGAATCACACCAACTGGAGTAGGAGCAGGAGCTGCGCGTGATCTTGATAGTTAGTTTGTTATGAGCTGTAAAAATATGTTAGTTGGTTAATGAGTTGTCTATTGATGTATGGCCAGCTGGCCTTAACTGAATCACTCTTGTATAGTATTTATATAGCTGATGTACATACATTTTCGTGTGAGAAAGATTAAATAGAAATTCAGTTCATCTCTCTCTTTTCTTTTCCTTTAACATGGTATCAGAGTAAAAGGATTCCACATAATCTACCTTTCTTTTCCATCGATTAATTCTGACATCTGATTTCAAATGGAGCCACGGAGATTAGAAAGTTCAAGATCATTAGTTGATGATCCTTCAAGTCCCTTTCTCCTGCATCATTCGGATGGTCCAGGATTGATTTTGGCATTACAACAGCTCGTTGGGGATAACTATGCATCTTGGAGCCGTGCAATGATGATTGCATTATCTGTTAAAAATAAACTTGGATTCATTGATGGATCTATAGTTGAACCTGATGGCACAAATTCTGAATCACTCAGCTCTTGGACTCGAAACAACAATGTTGTTATTTCGTGGATTTTGAATTCAATTTCAAAGGATATATCTGCCAGTGTTATATACGTAGCAACATTAAATGAAATATGGAATGATGTCAAGGAAAGATTCCAGCAGAAAAATGGCCCATGCATTTTTCAATTGCGAAGGAACGTGATGAATCTAGTGTAAGATCAGGAGAGTGTGAGCGTGTATTTCACTAAACTCAAAACCGTATGGTAAGAACTAAGCAATTATCGACCTGTCTGCAATTGTGAAAAATGCACCTGTGGTGGTGTAAAAGAGTTGAACAAACATTATCAAGTTGAGTGGACCATGTCTTTTTTGATAGGTCTACATGATTCATATTCGCAAATCAGAAAGCAGATATTGCTCATGGATTCTCTGCCTCAAATTAACAAAGTCTTTGCATTAATTTCTCAAGAAGAAAATCATAGGAGAATTGGTTCTCAGGTGAATTCTGGAACTAATCAAAATGGAGCTGCAGCATTTGCTTTTAAGGCAAACTATGGGAAAGGAACAGTTCAACATGGAACGTGTAATAACACGTCAAGGTTTGGCAATTATGGTGAAGGAAAGAAGAAGGAGAGACCATATTGCACTCATTGCAACATTCATGGCCACTCTGTTGATAAGTGTTACAAAATACATGGCTATCCACAGGGCTACAAGTCAAGAGGAAGAGATAATTCTCAAGGTTATGCCAATCAGATTAATTAGATCTCTACAACTATGCCGGTTCACAATGTTGAAAATGGACAGTATGATCAGCAGACAAGAGTAGGAAATTTTGTATAAAATCTAAATCCCAATCAATACCAGCAATTGATGTATATGCTGTCTTCCCATCTGGCTTCAAACTCAATTGCAACAACGTCAGATCATCAAGACAACAATGACAGCTCTTATACATCAGGTATATGTTATTCCATATTAGTAAATCCTATGTTCTCATCCAAGGACATTTCAATAGTGGATTCAAGTGCAACCAGACATGTATGCTCTATTGCTTCTGCCTTTAAAACAATGAGGATACTGGAAAACTCTACTGTTACTATGCCAAACAACACACAAATATTTGTTAAACTATGTGGTGAAGTCATATTGAGCCCTGATCTTATACTATGTGTGTCCTCTTTGTGCCACAATTCAAGTTTAACTTGTTGTCTATTAGTGCTCTTAATACTTGGTTCACATCTCACCATTAGTTTCTCTCGTGATCATTTCATCATCCAGGATGCCAAAACCAAGAAAATGACTGGCAAGGGTGATAAGCAGCAGGACTTGTATGTACTTGATACCAAAGATTTAAGTTCAATTTCATGTATTGATTTTGTCACTATACCTACTGCACTTGTGAATAATGTGTCTGTTCAAGTGTGGCACAATAGATTAGGATGCCTTTCATTCAGAAAATTAAAGTACTTGAAAGATAAAATTTCTTGTAATGTTTCGAATTTCAATAAAAGCTCTCCTTGCTATGTTTGTCATCTTGCTAAACAAAGGAGATTGTCATTTGAATCTAAAATTCATTTTGCAATAAGTCCTTTTCAGCTTATACATTGTGACATTCGGGGGTCATACCAAACTTCATCATATACTGGTCATAGGTTCTTCTTGACTTTGGTGGATGATTGTTCAAGATTTACTTGGTTGTTCCTATTGAAGCAAAAATCATATGCTGGTAATGTCACTCCTCGTTTCTTCAATATGATAGAAACACAATTCAGTGCCAAAATCAAGGTTTTCAAGTCTGATAATGCTCCTGAGTTGGCATTCAAGGATTTCTTTGCTATGAAAGGAGTCTTACATCAGTTTAGTTGCGTTGAAAGACCTCAACAAAATGCTGTGGTAGAACGGAAGCATCAATACCTGTTGAATGTAGCAAGGGCTCTGTATTTCCAGTTAAGAGTTCCCATAATGTTCTGGTCTGATTGTGTATTGGCAGCCACTTTTTTGATAAACAGAACACCATCCCCAATCTTGAACCACAAAACACCATATGAGGTCTTATATAAGGAGGTGGCAGACTATTCATCATTGAGAGTATTTGGATGTTTGGCATTTGCTTCTACCTTGGCTGCTTATAGAAGCAAATTTCGACCAAGAGCTCGAATGTGTGTATTTTTGGGGTATCCATCTGGTGTTAAAGGATATAAACTATATGATGTAGCTTCCAAACAAATTTTCTTGTCACGAGATGTGATGTTTCATGAGGATATATTCCCATTTCATACTGTGATAGAGGCTGATAGCATGGTTGACACCTTCCCTGATTTGGTATTACCAGTGCCTTTGTCAACACAATCATTGTTAGATCACCAACAGCAATCTGATGTGATACTTTAAGAACATCATAGTGGGGAACATTCTTTTTCCTCTCAGTCAGAAAGAACACCTCACATAGTTGAAGTTCGAAGATTACAGAGGAATGTTAGACCACCTACATATCTTAGAGACTTCCATTGCAATATGATGACTCAAAGTTCCAAGTCTCATCCTCAATTACCTCATCACATTAGTCAATTTGTATCTTTTGATAGGTTAACACCTTCATACAGACACCTTGTTCCGAGTGTTTCATCTAATCACGAACCACAATTTTTCCATCGGGCTGTGAAAGATCCTCAATGGCGTGATGCCATGAAGCTGAAGCTGGATGCCATGGAGATAAATCATACATGGTCAGTAATTACTCTACCACCTGGTAAGCATTCAGTTGGATGTAGATGGATATATAAGATCAAATATAAACCAGATGGGACTATTGAGAGGCATAAAGCCCGTTTGGTTGCAAAGTGTTACACTCAGTAAGAAGGACTTGATTATTTTGACATTTTCTCTCCGGTGGTAAAGATAGTGATTGTAAGATTGATGTTGGCACGTGCAGCATACAAAAAGTGGCATTTGGTGCAATTGGACGTTAATAATGCCTTTTTAAATGGAGACTTATTCGAGGAGGTCTACATGGATTTGCGACCTAGTTATCAGTCATCCCATGTTGCCAATCAGGGAGAGAAAATGGTATGCAAGCTACACAAGTCCATTTATGGACTCAAGCAAGCCTTACGTCAATGGAACTCAAAATTTTCTCAAGTACTGATTAAATTTGGATTTACTCAATCAAAGTCTCATTTTTTAC
Source organism: Fraxinus platypoda (assembly GCA_903798405.1). NCBI lineage: Eukaryota > Viridiplantae > Streptophyta > Magnoliopsida > Lamiales > Oleaceae > Fraxinus > Fraxinus platypoda. The sequence goes on along the minus strand of CAIGRT010205208.1, from coordinate 8,498 downwards.
CAGAGGAAAATGAGACCAGTTTATAGCTTTATTAGTGTATGTGGATGACATAGTCATCACAGGATCTAATGTTGAAGCCATCGATCTTTTAAAAGGTTTCCTCCATTCACAATTCAAACCGAAAGATCTAAGGAACTTAAAATATTTTTTGGGAATTGAAATAGCTCGTTCAACATCCGGAATTATAATTTCACAAAGACATTACACCTTGTAATTACTTGAAGACACGGGTTACTTGGATCGCAAACCCATAAATACTCCTATGGATCCAAAGTCACATCTAAGTTTACATGAAGGTGATCTATTGCCAAATAATTCTCAGTACAAAAGATTAATTGGAAGGCTACTTTACTTAACTATATCACGCCCTTACATTACATATGCTGTTCACAAACTGAGTCAATTACTATCTCAGCCTAGATTACCACATCTTAAAGTAGTGCATCATTTGCTGCGGTATTTGAAGAAAAGTCCAGGTCAAGGAATCCTTTTCTCAGCAACTAATGCAACATCTGAACCAGTCCTCAAACTGCAAGCCGTCTCAAACGCTGATTGGGGTTCTTGTGTTGATACAAGGAAATCTACAACCGAATTTCGCATCTTCATTGGGGATTCTATGGTGTCTTGGAAATCAAAAAGACAAGCAATTGTGTCCAGATCCTCTGCAGAAGCAGAGTATCGTGCTGTTGCTACCCCTGTCAGTGAGATTATATGAATCAATCAAATGTTGAAGGGTTTCCAGACAAATGTGGCATCCCTGGTTGTTCTATTTTGTGATACCCAAGCTGCAATTCAGATTGCATCTAATCCCATATTCCATGAACGAACCAAACATATCGAGATTGATTGCCATTTCATACGAGAAAAGGTTACTACTGGAGTGATCAAGCTTCTACCAGTTCGGTCAGAACATCATATTGCTTACCAAGCCACTTCCCGCATCTACTCTTAACCCATTACTATCCAAGATGTCTGTAAAGAATATTTACAGTACATCTTGAGGGGGAGTGTTAAAGCTAGCACACGAACTGGAGCTGAACTGGAGGAACTAAAGCTGAATCACACCAACTGGAGCAAGAGCTGCACGTGATCTTGATAGTTAGTTTGTTATGAGCTGTAAAAATTTGTTAGTTGGTTAATGAGTTGTCTATTGATGTAAGGCCAGCTGGCCTTAACGGAATAACTCTTGTATAGTATTTATATAGCTGATGTACATACATTTTCGTGTGAGAAAGATTACATAGAAATTCAGTTCATCTCTCTCTTTTCTTTTCCTTTAACAATTTCCAATCCACACAGTGGCTCCATTGCTGCGCAGATCTCAGAGCCGAATAAAAGCTCATAGATCATTGTTGGTTTTAACAGAAATTACTAGAAATCGGACTAGAAGTAGAATTAGAAACAAGTTTTTTTTTGGATAGAGAAGAAATGAGCTTTTTACCAGTAGGTCTATGGTGAAGTAGAATTATCAGGTTTTGAGATCCAATTCCTTCCAACAATCGGTTTTGATTTTTCCTTTTCTTTTAATTTTGGTTTCCAGTTGGGCAATTGGATTTGAATATAAGCTAATTATTTTCATGTTTCTTGGTTTCATTGAATCAATTTTTTCTTTCTTTTCTTTTCAGGAATTTTCTTCAATAACAACTCAACATGGAGGGAGTGGCTTTACAATAATAAAAAGAGACCGGAAGTTTGAAAAGGAGCTTTTATGGAGAAAACAGAGTATAAAGACTATAAATTTTATGCAATTACATTTTTGGAGGCATTTAAACAAATTGACGATTTTTTTTCCCAAATCTTTAGTGGTGGTGAAGCCACCACGGCGGCACGATTGATGTACTTTGATTTGATTTATGTGATGGAGGGGAGATGAGGGAAGGGGTGGGGTGGGATGGGGTGGGGGAGAAGAATAATTTTTTAGAAATGAAATGTATTTTGAATAAAATGTCCTTATCATATTTTGTTAAAATTATAAAAAAAATTCATTTTTGGGTCAACTGACAGTCTTACTAATGATTTTTGTCAATTTAGACTTGATCTCCGAATTTTTTTAAATGTTTGGTATCTACGCTGACACAAAAGAAATGTTTGAATTAAGTCTGCTATTAAATGAAAGGTTTGATACCTTAACTGCAATTCTTCCTAAAAAGAAGCGTGCCAGTAATAGAAAGATTGTTGCAAACCAATAATTAAATGAGTATGAATGATAATGTCATACAAAAATTTAAACGTCTGTAGACTTTATTTGACTATAGTAGATTTGTAAATAAAGTTTACTATTTAAAATTTATTTTCAATCATATATTTTATCAACTTTTATTAAAATATATTAAAAATTAATTTTTAACTAAACTAAATATGAGCAAAACTTATTGAGGCTAGTGAAACCAAACTCACCCCATCGCCACCCACACCCTCACACTGTTGAAAGGAAGAACTATTTACAACTTGGTAATTGAGGCCGGGTATAAAATCTATATGGCCTCGTTTCTTAACAACTTTAAGTCGCGCTATCAAAATTGTTAATTTCAAATCAAGGGATAATGAGTGATGGATGGAAAAATAATAATAATAATATTTATTGAAAGTACTATGAATAGTCGAAATTTTTTCAAAGTACAACGTAAAATATAAACTGGCCAATGAGATTTTTAGCCCAATTTTTTTTTTATTTCACCAATAAGAGGCAAATGGATTGAGGTCTTGAGCAAACTCCGTATATTCATGAATTATCGAACTCTCGCGCGGAACTACGTATGGATCATTAATTTGCTACAATTTTTACTTTTGTGGTAGAAGGACCATTAGTAGGATTATTCTTGTTGTACATAATTTTCTACATAATGTTTTACCGAATCGACAAGTGGTAGCCCCCTATTTGGGGGGTGCCTGTGGGCCCCGGCGCCCTCCAAATAGGGGGTCGCCACGTGTTGATTCGGTAATCTATTTGGGGGCCGCCACTAGTTTTTATTGCTTCAAATAGGAAACCGCACTAACAGTTGCAATGAAACTGATAAGACATTACATCATTCAAAGTCTTGCTTTCTTCAATCACAACATGAGATTAAGACCACGTGGGTTATGTCAATTTGACATAAAATAGTTGACAGATGGAGTGACGTGATTTTTATTGACAAAATGTGATTGAATGAAGAAGTTAATTATGTTCAAAACAATCCAATGATATAGTGTCATGAGATATTATGTTAACCATTATGTCAAAGATTATGTTACTGTTACATGTCCTACTTGGATATATAGTCAGAGGCAGAGTAGCCATTGTTTGACAACAATTATTTCAAAAATCTTTATTCTATATATTCATTTTAATTAAATATTCACACAATAAAATATTTTGTATGTAAATCAAATTTTTTTTTTTTAATAATATATTCTCCATAAATTTACTATTCAAAACTTTATTTTTGTCAAATAATGATAATTAAATAGGGGCTAGTACTAGTACAGGGTGCGTTAATTTAACCCTCGGGTTTCTCTCCCTCTAGAGAAGTGTGCTGCCTATGCCATTCTTAAAGAGAGCGTTGAGCACGCATAAGCTAGTTGAAGTATCACAGCCAACTTTTCAAGTCTTGCAACGAAACTATTTTTAACTTTTGTGTGACTCTTTGATTACCTTGGGCCTTTGTCATCACGAGTCTAGACTTGACTCATTGTGTATTTTGACCATGGTGCATACTACAGTGAACACCCTAACGTTTCCTTGAGCTATACTTGGTATCAAGACACTCACCTATTTGCAATGCGCATCCCAATCTAGCTTGCTCGAATACATGCACAAGATACGATCTTTTCGAACCTATAGTTACAAGCTCACCATAAATCAAGCTAATATACTTCGCGTAATCGAAGCAGTCAATAACCATAAATAAGGCTAATAGTCTTCACACAGCGTCTCCACAATATGAGCTAAGAAGAGAGCGTGTCATGGTAAAGCTACTTCACCTACTTCAACATAGAGATTTTTTTTTACGAAGACCTCTCGATGTTAAGGACCTCTTAGCCCTAAAGGGAGATCTCAACTTCGGCACCCCATTTTGGATAGAGGTTTGCAAAGCTAACGTAACGACCTTTAACCATTTGGTGGGTTTGAAATTATGGATCCCATAAAATGTGTGGTTAAAATTAATTATTAATTTTGACTTAAATTTTCATCAATTTTTTAAGATAAACAAAATATGGGGCTAAATTAAAACACCTACCACCCCAACCCCTCTCCTTCCCATTCCATTTTCGGGCATCTTTATATCATTTTCATTTCGAGTAATATTATCCAGTCCCACAAGTGCTTAGTACCAACTTATGTGATAATGGAGTCATTGTCATATTGTTCAATAAAATTATAATTCATTTTTTTATGCATTGGATGGTGCAACAATGATCCACTATCACGTAGATTGGTGCTAAGAACAAGTGGAATTAAATAGCATTATTCTTTCATTTTGACAAAATGGCCATCTTGACTGCTTTTCTAAATGGACATCTTGATGAAATTATCTATATGACGAAACCAGATAGAAAAAGGATATGAAAGAAAAGTTTGTAGTTTTCAAAGCTCCATATATGAACTTAAATAAGCGACCAGGTTTTAGATAATTAGATTTGACCAAACCATTAAAATTTATAGTTCCGATCAAAATTTGGATGAGCATTGAATTTACAAGTGCAAAAAAAAAAAAAAATCCTTATACTTTACGTTAATGACATACTATTCATTAATGATAATGTAGGGGCATCGTCATCAATAAAGGGAATGGTTGGCTCAATAGTTTGATATGAAGGACGTGAGAGGGGCTAGCTATATTCTAGGTATTTAGATCCATAGAGATCGAAAGAACAGGCTGATAGCCTTTGCCATGAAGATTCCAAAACAGGGTACTTACCTGTAAGAAATAAATACACCTCTCAAATGAGCATTCACCAAAAACTCTTGATGAGGTATAGTGGATGAAACATATTCCTTATGCATCTATAGTAGGAAGGTCGGGATGTAACCGAGCCGAGTTGTGAGTCGAAACTCAAAACTTGGGCTTGAGTAAAAATGGTTCGAGCTTTTTTTGGCCCAAATCGAGCCGAGCTTTAGCTCAGCCAAAAAATTTAGGATTGACCCGAGCTTTCGGCTCGGACCTTAACAAGCCGAGACGACTCTTTTTTTTAATTGCAGCTATTGGCAGCTACACGTGTAAGTGCCTTGTTAAGTTTTTAGTTTTTTTTTTTCAAACTTTTTTTAAAGTTTTGTAGGCTACTTTTTTTAGGCTCGGCTCGGCTTGGCTTGTAACTGGCCGAAAATGACTCATGACACGGGCCGGCTCGGGCTAGAGTTGACGCCCCAAAATGGAGCTCGCCTCGAGCCACGAGTGGCCCTACTCGGGCTTTTTCTAGGCCCAGCCATGGGCCGCCCAAGCCAGCGATCCACATTGACACCCCTATAGGAAGGCTCATGTATGCTATGCTTTGTACAAGAAGTAATGTATTTGAGATTGTCAGTCAATATCAGTCTAATCGTGTACTAGAGCACTAGAATGCTGTCAAGCATATACTCAAACTATATACTAAGAATGAGAGATTATATGCTTGTAATATTCAAGTGTTGATCTGATCCCAATATGATATACTTATTCAAATTTTTAATATGATAAAGATTCTCAAAAGTCAACATCGAAATCAATTTTTATGTTGGAAAATGGTGCTCTCGTTTGGAGAAGCATCAAAGATTCTTGTATTACCGATTCCATTATGAAAGCAAAATACGCAAGAGCTTGTGAAGAAGCCAAGAAGGCTCTATAGATGAGAAAGTTCCTTATGTATCTTAAAGTGGTTTCTTTGCATCACAATCTTTGACACTATATTAGGAGCACAGTGGGTTGTAGTGAATGCTAAAAGGACCAAGATGCAATCAACATGAAAAATACATTGAGCGGAAGTACTACCTTCTTAGAGATTGTTCAACACAAAGACATGACCATGTGCAAGATTGCCTCTACAAAAAATCTTGTGGATCCATTCACCAAGAGCCTACCTGAAAGGAGTCTTGAAAGTTTTTTTGAGAAAACAAAATTTTTTAACATGTCTCATATACTTTAAAAGTGGGAGAATTTTGTTGGGATATATGTTCAAATGTATTATTCGATATTATGTTTTGAATAAATAAATATTGATTTGTAGGAAATGAAAAATTAATTATAAAAACAGGTCGCAAAATAGGTACCTAGTCACAAGTAAATTTAGCATGCTAATTGATAATTGCGTTTCACATACTTATTTACAAAACATGAATAATTATTGGCAAATATATTGAAATAGGGCTTAATTTTATATAAATTATGTTTTGTAGGATAACATTGATGGACATGGTGGAATTTATGATAAATAAGCGAAAAATGACTAAAATTGAAGAAACCAAAGTTTAGGAACCAAAGGGCAAATAGCTAAAAGATGGCCCGAAAGAAGAAATGAAGATGTGAAAGAGTCAAAAACCAATTTAGCGAAGACATGAAGTATTGGAAGAAGAAGAAATGAGAAAAGAGGTCCTGAAACGACAAAACGGAGTTCGGGGACCAAAACGAAAAGAATGAAATTTCACTTGAACCATGCTATAGCATAATTATTATCTCCATGTGGTTGCATGACATGATTCAGGGAATTGCATGGTTGAAATTGGCTGAATTATGTTATAGCATGAGATTGTGTGTGCTATAACATAGTACATTTACGGAAGAAAAATTCTGGTTTTCTTATTTGAATAAAACTCTTATGAAAACAATGTTGGGAACGTTTTTTTAAGACCTAGGGCTGTCCATAATGAAGGGGAGACTCATTCTAACATATTTTGGAGCTTAGAAGGAGGCAAGAAACACGAAAATCGATTCCAAAACTTGAAGATTCAATTTAAGATTTATTTGGGTGATGTCGATTTTTCAATATTTCTTTTGTTTTTTTCTTCATAACATGTTACTAGATTTATTTGTGTTAGGAGAACGATGAATCTTGTAATATGAATTTTTAGTCTTTGATTTTACATATTTGACAATGAAAATACGTTTTTGGATTTTGAATGATTTACGTGATTATCTTTTTTCTACAATTATTGTGCACGGTAATTATATAAATTTGATAGTTTATTTTATACATTCGAAAGGAAGAAAATAGACTCGATATAGTGTAAATCATCATAGGGTCCGATAGGGGATAGAAATATAACTCTATTGTCTATGTGAATCTTTAAGTGTTTATAAAAATTCATGCATTCTTGTATGTTCACATTCGTCATAAAAATATAGTCGGCTCATATATGAGAGTAGGTTTAACATTACTCGAAAGAGATTGTTGAATAAAATACGAACATTGATTTTTCAAAGTTGAATTGTGTTGTCAAAGTGTAGAACTAAGGTTAAAAAAAAAGATTATTACATGGGAATTCGGTATCTTTGTGCGCTTATCATTCATTAAAACACATTAACTTGCATTTAGCATAATTAGCATTTAGTTTAGTTAATTCACTCATAGTTGTATAAGTAGATTATTTTAGTTATAATTTTGTCACAAACAAACATCACATATTATTATTGTTTCGGTCAAAGTCGAGATAATTATAATTGAACTATATCAATCTTTGTGGGACAATACTTCGACTCAAATCCATTTTATTACTTGTTAACGAACCGTACACTTACGGTTGTTTTAATTCGAAAGATATTTTCGTGAACAAATTTTTGGCACTGCTGTCGAGAATTGTATTTGAGTTTAATTTCATTTATTTTAGCACTAATTTGAACTTCTACATGTATTCTTGTATTTTTATTTTTATTTTTATTTTTCCATTTTAGTTTTTTTTCCTTTTTTCAGGATATAGAAAGACAAAAAATAGCAAGATAATAGATGGTTATGGTTGATTTCAACAAAATGCTNGATGGTTATGGTTGATTTCAACAAAATGCTTGTATGTGACTTCATCATAAGACAACAATAATTGGCAGCTTAAAAAATTGATGAGGAAGATATGCTTGTGGAGATTTCATTATAGGACAACGATTACGAGATATAAAAGCGGAATGTGAACTTGATGAAACTGTCCTGCGTGACTTGCCGTTGCATTATTTCTCTTACCAAAATTTGACGTGGATGATTTGTTTGCGAGATTAAATAGTTTAGTGCACATGATTTTGTAAATAGTTCTTTTGTGTTGTGAAAATTTTTATATGAGGTTGTTTGGTGTGGATTATAATTAGATTTTTAGTAGATTGTGATAGAAGTTTTTGAAATGTGTGGTTAATATTGATTGTTTGACTTTAACTTAGAATAAAATCAGATTTTAATCCGACCCAAACATTCATAACAATTCAAGTGAAAGTATTATAAAAATTAATACTTCGATAGAAAAAAAAAAATTATTAGAAGGGTGTATACATTTTTTTTAATCAAATATTGATTTGACAAAACTTTTGTTGTTGATATCGAATTTCCTTTTAAAAGTGAAACAT
>CAIGRT010205193.1:0-10567 GCA_903798405.1 Fraxinus platypoda | reverse complement strand
AAAAAAAAAAAAAAAAAGATGCAGTCCACTCTACTAGGATGGGATAAGAGTGTAGATGAATACTCACTGCTGTTGGAACTATTGGCCTCTTTATCTTTACTAGCCATGAGATGATTAGTCTATAAAATCTCGGACAAACCTGTAGACGTGAATTGAGGCAAATGGGTAACAATTGAACAGTAAGAACATGGTGGAATATTATATAAATAATTAAAAAAGAAAAAAAGAACCAATAAACAGATCGGTATACATAGGAGAAACGATACTAACTGTGAAAACTTCAAAAGAAAATAGACAAGGCAGCGTCTTGGATTCATTTACATAATTATCACCACACAAAAAAATATAGAAACAAATCCATTTATGAATTTACCTAAACAAGTAGTTATGTGGATTCATTAATTTCGTTCCAGAAACAAATGAGTATACTGTATATGAAACAAAACAAAATATGAAATTTGAGGATTTCGGTTCTTGATTGGAAGCTCACCTACGGATTGGGAGCAATTTATTGGATGATTAGGGCATGATTTTCTCCCAAATTAACATAATAACAGTCCTAATAGTAAGTTCTGTGACCGTTTGTGAAAGCGCACGAACCTTTTTGTAATTTTTAGATAAGTTTAGTGACCATTTGTGAAATTAATCATTCTTTCAATAAAATAATATTTTACATAAACTCAAATTTTTTTTTTTTAACTACCAATTCTATAAAAAAATTAATTTTCACAAAATATATTTGTTTAAACAGGGGTTGAATCCTGTTTGATTAAGAGAAAATGACAATTAGGTGGGACCATGATGACTAATTTTTTTTCTTTATTTTTCCTTTTTATTTATCCTAAGTATAATTTGATCAAGTGTTTGGACTTCTTTTCCTACAAGTTGAGTATATGAGGTGCACGACCGCACTTTGACAATTTTTGCATCAAAAAATTCAGCTGAGGAATCGAGGCCCTCTAGGTTAGGTTGGCTGGCTGGGGATTATTCATGGGGACTCAAAGTGGTTCCAATTCACCATATTCCACTTTCATTCATTTAATACCCTTTGGTGTCATTGACACAACATATGTTGTTTTTTTTTTTTAGCCGATTAATTTCAATTCGGAAGACTTCAACAATGGTCTTCTTCGTGTGGTAAAACTGAAGGACTCAGAAGAGTTCATTCGTGTAGGAGTAAGTTCACTAGAAAACCTATGATGACATTAAGAAATATCATATTTTAACTCACGTATTGAGTGGGTTCCTTAGTCTATAGAATGCTCAAACAATGGCTATGACAATCTCATTTATTGGTTTACCGACGAACAACCATATATACGTGTCATGGTTTAGGACAAAAGACGCGCATCATGCATGAGAAACTGCGGGTTCTGAGGTTACTTTGATAAAAAGTTGTGTAACTTGCATTGTTCTGAGGTTACGTTGCCTGAAGTAACTTGAAGGCTCTGTCCATCCATGCTAACGATAAACTCGAATATATTTTACAAATTCTACTTATTTCCAAATTGCACGTCTTCTTCTCCTGTTCAGATGGAGGAATGGCTTCGAAGAATCTTTATGTTTATGCTGTGATAACTTTTCCATGTGCATATACATGATTTTACTACTTTCATAACCTTATAAGAGATTTTGAAGACATCGCTGAAGCAACCTACTTTTTCTGCCTAGACCATTAGACTATAGTTCACTCTGTTTCTCTAGAAAAGAACGCTTCTGTGATTCTCACATCTCCTGGGAGAAAAATATTTTTAGGATCTGTCATCCTAAAACAACTTATCTCTTGGAAAATATGCGGTTTTGAATTCGACTGTTTGCTGCGAAAGGATATATGCAAATATAAAAAGCTTGATATTCCTGTCCCTGAATCATTCCCTTCTGCCTGTTCAGTTAATTGTACCATTAGCCAATTCTACATAAGAATATCGTTTTTTAATCTCAGTTCTCACAACTTATGAGCTCATACTTCTATATGGAATCTCGTTCATAAAGTATGTGTTTGAGCCACATTATTTTGGAAGAATATATTTTGGAATAGTAGATTAATGGAGAATGTGTGGTTGAAAAAGAAGAAAAAGTTATTGATATGATGTAAAATATTATTTTATGGAAGAATGTGTGGTTGAAAATGAGTAGAAGAATGAAAATGAGAATTTTAATGTGGCTCAAACGGGGGCTTATTTCTTCTATACATGCCTAATAATGAACTATCAAATCCTCAGCGGTTTTTGGGTCTATACATGTCTAATAATATTGTATGTATACATTAGAGAATAAACAAGTTGTCATTGAGGATTTGATTTATCTAATGTTTGCCAGGTGTGGAGCAACGGAAAGTTCAAGAAAGTGAGAGGAAGACCAATACCTGTACTGGGAGATGACGAAACTTCTCGTTGCATTTCAATGTCTCTGCTAATTACCCTCCCCATCGAAAGCACAGTCTCTACCCTTATTCCCAAGTTAGCTATGAATGGTATTGATGACCAGGAAAATGATGATGGCCATTGTTCTGAGGCAGCAGAAGAAGAGAGACTTTTCCGCTCATTCTCTTTCGAGGATTATGCGTGGAGAGTCTACCATGAACATCTTTTTCTTAAAGATCCGCTTGTGAGGTAGCGCATTTAAGTGTCACCACTTCATTGTTTAGGCATAGGAGAGCGAATGGAACTACATTAGTATGCTTCAAAATTTGTAGTGTTGGTGTATGGAGTTTTATGTTTTACTATTTGGGATGAAAGTTAAATTTAAATTTTGAATGTACACTCCTTTCCTTTTGTGGCATTAAATTGAGGATTAATAAAAGGAACAATGATTTGGGAATGTTTATCTTTGACCTAAAGGAACTCCGAGAGAAATGTGACTCTAATACAATACTCCATCCATCCTATTTATATGAGCTGATTTTTTTCCACGCGGATCAATAAAATTCATTTAATATTATTGAAAAAGCAATTTTTACAAAGAATTTTTCTAGTTTATCCTTATTTAATTATCAACAACTATTAGTAGTATTTAAAAATAATGGTGATAACTAGGGAAATTAAATACTATGAACCACTTAAACTTTATTCACTTCGAGAACCGTGTGTACGTAATTGGATGATTCCAATAAGTATGTAAATTAAAATCTATACAATTTCAAGATTAAGTAGGAACAATTGATTATAACTAGACAAATTAAATAANGTTTATCCTTATTTAATTATCAACAACTATTAGTAGTATTTAAAAATAATGTTGATAACTAGGGAAATTAAATACTATGAACCACTTAAACTTTATTCACTTCGAGAACCGTGTGTACGTAATTGGATGATTCCAATAAGTATGTAAATTAAAATCTATACAATTTCAAGATTAAGTAGGAACAATTGATTATAACTAGACAAATTAAATAAGGGTATATTAGTAAACAAACAAAACAAATACTTTCTCAATAAAAAAGGACTATATAAATGTGATAAAAAAAAAAAGAAAAAGGAAAGTTAGCCTATATAAATGTAATGTGATGGATGGAGTATGTTAGATCTAAAGTGTTGACAAGTTTCGTATCCAAAATATCATTTAATCAAGTTGTAATTGGGGTTGAGATGTTGAGTATTGGGAGTGTTGTTGGAAGGACTCAACTTCGGCTCAAGAAGATCATGAAATGTCCAAGAAGATCACATATTATCAATGTGATTTAATTAGAAGTCAAAGAAGTGTTAAAATGCCCCACATGTTATGCTCCAAATTCTCAGTCATAGATTGAGACCCATTTTCGCATCAAAAGCATTCGAATTGGAAAAAAAAATCTGTATAAGAATTGTAGCCTTTTGAGTTAGCTTTTCAACGTACTTTGAATCGATTCAATTGAATATGGGAAGAGAAAGATATAACAAAAATATTGTTGGCTGCTCAGAGAGAGCTCACTGACCACCCAAAGGGAGCTCAAGCGGTTTTAACGAATTGTGACTGCCCTTTGGATGCCTGTGGGGCGGTCGAGCAGTCTGTGCACCCGGCCAAACCCTAGATTGCGATTTTTAACCTTTTTACAATCTCAAACTCTATATTATAAATATCCAATGTATATTTCGTCCAAAACATGTGTTGAGGAGTCTCTATTCGTTCAAGAGAACACTTTGTTAAAGATCAATTACATAATCCATAATTCTCTTGACTCAACCACAAGATCACAAGACCAAAATCCAAAAGATCAAACTCCAACAAAATCCTTTACCAAATAACGTTCAGAGTTCTAAAGATTTGGATAGGTGACTAGAGTTACAATTTGTGAAGAATGAATTTGTTCTCGATGATCCACGAGGGAAAAAGAAGTTAAGAGGTTCTGGAGGTGGTACTGGAGTGCACAACAGATGAGTTATTCGTCGATTACATGTTGGGGGGTCAAAGCCTACTAAGGTTTAATTGTGTATGGACCAATTCTGTACGTCAAATATTTTCTAGTGGATCTTTTACTTACAATGAGTTCCTGGACGTTTTTTTTATTTCTTGAAGAGTTTTTAAAGAGTTTTCCTTTGTAAACAAATCTCGGTGTTGATTTACTTTATTGCCTTGATATGTATGCTTAATTGATTGTTAGGGTTTAATTTGATTAAGTTTCGTCTAGATACAATAATTTGTAATTTGTTGCATGTTATTGTTTGTTTAGTTTTAGGGCGTGTTCAGTAGGGATTAAAATTGAAAAACTAGCCGTTATTGTTGACTTTTATTAGACGAGTGTGATCCAATAACGGCTAAATTTTCAATTTTAATTGAATTTTAATCTTAGCCAAACATGCTCTTAATTTCGCATATTACCCCCATTTACCATCCTCTAGGTGTTAGTTAAGTCAAACCTTTTTATTTCACAATAACTTAAAAGAAGTGTGCTAGACAAAAATTAGCATGCCCTCGAAATAATTGCAAATAATTTAATCATAGACATTCTAGTAGATACAACAAAAGATCACGCTAAGTGGTAAAAAATAATTCGTGTAACTAAACTTAAACTTACTAAACAATTCATTGTTGTTTTGTTTGTATTGTAATTTTTGCTTGGAGTCAAGACTTTGTAAACATTTATATATTGTTACTTTAAAGAGAAGAAAACAAATAAAATGATGCGAGTTCAAGAGTTTGCAATGCATGTAAAGCAGACATTGGTACTTTAGACTTTAAGCTCCTGTTTGACAACCATTATTTTTAAACTATTTTTTCTACATATTAATTTTCAACTATACATTCACACAAAAAAAATTTATGCACGTAAATTCAAAACTTTTTATTACTTTTTACATACACATTTTTTTTAAAATCACTATTCAAAACTCTAGTTTCCCCAAATAATGGTTGTCAAACAGGGGCTAAGAAAAGTTATTCAATTTAATATTGGAGGTAAAATTACATAATAATTATTTTTTTACTAGAAGTAGATTATACTAGACAATTTTAAAAATTTTGTGGTATGTAAAAGTTAGTATATTAGGGTTCTCAAATGTGAGAAGCCCATGTCCATTGCCTTTTCTTCCATTCAATTTTTTTTTCCTAATTAAAATTACTTTGTTCTTCCATCCTCAATGCTTTTGGCAAGCACTTTAAGAACGGTAAGCCAAACTCTAAGAGAATGGGGCTATATGTATATAGGTTTATGGCTAAAAATTGCATGCATATATGATGAATCCTTGGTTCTAATGGAGGACAAGGAACCATGTAGCTAGTGGCCCTAAGGAGTTGAACAAGGCAACAATAGTTGGTGTCCAATGATTAGAATGTGATTACAGAGAATGTGTGGTTAAAAAGTAAGAATAAGTTTTGAATTTATAAGTAAAACTATTTTATTGGAAGAATGTGAGGTTAAAAATGAATTTTGAGGAAAAATGAGATTTTAAAGAATGAGGTTCAAACATGACTAACTTATCAATGTGTTAAATTCCAACCATGTTGTTTCAAAATCCTACCCAAATCAATTTTTCACATACCATAACCGTTGCCAACCACCATCTTTTCATTGTTCCATCTAAAACCACTCCACCCATGATCTCCTTCACCACAATCAACTTTGATAAGTGTATTTTATAAACTTATTGAGGCTATTAAACTATATTTATTATTTATTTGGATGAATTATAGCTTAATTATGTGTTAATTTTGATTGTTAGTTTAAATTCGACGCAAATAAGTTGAATTGGACAAAATGAGTGAAAAGGGGAGAAAACGGACTTAATCCAGAGTTTGATCACCAAAGTGTAATATTCAATAGTTGATTTGGATCAAAAAAATGATGATTGAAGATCACATAAGATCAATTGGAAGCAGTTAGAAGTCAAAGGAGTGAACAATTGAAACATAATCAATTTTCAGCTGAAAAAGTTATGCTCGAGATTTTCAGCCTCAGATTGAGACTTCTTTTTTGCATAGAAAATGTTCAAATTGGAAAAATACTACTTCAATAAGATTTGTATCCCTTTGAGTAAGCTTTCTAACGTGCTTTAAATCGCCTAATTGGATATCATGAGAACGACTGCGTACACCAACTTTTCCTTGTGACCACGTGCGAGCCACCATTTTGGCTAACCCATGAGCCACACAGCAACACGGTGTGTGCACAGTGAGGACAATGGTGCATGCGCGGGAAAGTTCGAGGACCTGTGGCGCAAATTCTTTTTTTTTTAATGAGAATCTTCCGAATTTTAATTGTGATGCGATTTTGATTTAATTTTGGGCTCCTATAAATACAAAATTTGGGCAAAACGTTGGAAAACTCTCTCTAACCTCTTAATACACAATTAATATCATCAAATTTATCAAAAACAAGAGGCCAATTATTATATTTTGAGAGAGAAAATCAAACCCTAGCAAGAATTGACGCCAATTACATCAAGAAATTGAAGAATTCAATCTTAGAATTGAAGATCAAGATTTCTTACATTCTTTCATGATTTGAGTGATATTTTTCTATTATTTTTTTGTAAAATTATATAAAATCATGCTAGGCCATATCTATTTTTGTACTAAATGAAGAACCCTATTTTTTTTTATTCATTTTAATTTAAGATTAGTACTTTTGTATTTCTTGAGTTTTTTGAATAGTTTTGCATTCCTATTCCATTTTAATTACTTGATCGCCAATTAAATAATTAGTTTTTTAATGTAGTGTTGGGAGATTCACAACAAGTTTAAACGTGACAAGATTAACACACATGCAATAGATAATGAATAACAATATTGTGTGTGCAATCATATATGTAATCTAAAATTTAATGCATTTTAATAATTCGAATTCGTATTAGGAATAAAATCGGGTCGTGATTAGAGTAGACTTAATTTATCTTAAAAATAAAGTTAAATACTTTAACTTTATCAATTGTTAGGATGTATGAACGGAACTAAATTACATAATTGAGAACTGAAATAGCTAAAAATAGGCAGACTCTTAATCCAATACTATCATCCATAATTTGATACAAACTGCACTTTTTCATATTTCTTAGAATTAACTAAAATAACCACATACTTATATAATTCGAATTTCATACAAAAGTATTAAACTTGAATTGAAATTTATTTTTTGTAGAACGATACTCTTTACTCATCAAATTTATTAATTGTCAACAATCTTGTACTCTTGCGGGATTCGCAAAAACAATCTTCCTTCAATAAAACTACCAAAAACTCTAATTGTTGCCATCTTCTCTATTACAATATCAGAATTTTTAACTTTGAAAATTTTATATCTGAACCACCATGTTTTCTTTAGTGACAACTTTATATCTAACATTTTATGGTAAATGCTTTAATGTTGGTGGTGGTGGTGAGATGGGATGGTAGAAATGGTGGAATTTTTGGGGGAAAAAAAGAGAGAAAATAGTGATGATGATAGTGAATGGTAGTCATGATGGTGGTGATAAGGTTTTGGTGATAAATTTTTTATGATGGTGAGATGTTGTGACGATACCATTTGTGTTGATAATAGTGAGGATGACAATGAAGGTTGTTGCCATTACAGGTGTTGTTAGAATTAGGGTCTAGCTAGAATTCTATTTGAAATATTATTTGGAATCCTATTCGAAGTATATTTGGCAAATTCTAGTTGAAGTTCTATTTAGAAGTCCAATTGAGAGTTGAAATTTGTGTTGGACTTGAATATGTCAAAATATGGACCATGGAGAAATTTTCGGCGCTTTTCCACTAGCTGACCATTAGCCTATCGTTCGAGCGACTCCGTCGAAATTCTGTACCTAGAGCAGCACCCACTTGGCGCTCAAGCGACGCCATCTCCACCTACTCGACGCTCTTCTGGTGCTCGAGCTCATCTCGACGAACCTAGACCCATTTTCACGTTTTAACGCGTTTTAAGCATTCATTTCTATCTATAACTATACTTTTAGGGTTTTAAATGTCCCTTATATATTTAACTCTTTATTGTATTTTAGATTAAATTAGACAAAGTTGTAAACATAAAATCTTTGTATCCTTTCTTCATATTTTAGTGAAATCTATTTTACTCAACAAATTATTTTGTTCTTGTGATCAATTATTTCATATTGTATCTATAATCTCGTATTTTCTTCAACAATTTGGTATCCAAGCAATTTGATGCCGTCTTCATTTTCAATATGAGTGTACCATAATGTATTACATGTGAAACAAATGCATGTAACTTGTTAAAAAATTGCATCGTATTTGTTATAATAAAGTGAAATAGTATTTTGGTAAATATAAATGATTGAACAGTAGTGTAGAAAATATTTTAATTTTTAGGTAGACCTTGAAACTTTATTTTTTTCAATGGGTAAGAAAGAGCATGCTTCTAAAATAGCATACTTTTGAACAAATATCTAAAAATAAATAAACAATTTTCACGAGGCCTTCTTCGAAGTGGAGGGAGGCGGCCTCATGCACTTAACGATCAAGTCAGGTAATGTAGGAGTGAAAGGGCGAGACATGCTAGATACGTGAGTTGTTATAAAGAGGTCAGATTCGGGAGGGTTTGAAGTGAGTATATTGAGAGCAAACTTATAGCTAATACCTTCAAATGACATGTTTGAGCTTTTATAGCTAATATCTCAACAGCGGAGGTCTACTCCTAGATGTCACTCCATCAATCCTAGGCTGACATGTATTTAATGCTTCTAACGAGCAGCCACTCTAAAGCTTAGGTTGACCTCTAAAATATAGACTAACAATTTGACCTTTTAGATGCCTATCGTAGAGATGTCACATAATTAATTATAAGTGGATCTTCTACATAAGATCTCTTTGGAAGTGTGATATGGCACGATGCCTTTCAATCATTTAAGAAGCTAATCACTTCGAACAAATTCATGCAGTAGACTTGGCACCTCTACCCCGACCTTAGAGTGTTAGTTGCTAAGGCAATTCGGATGAAGTGATTGATCACTTCGACATGGCCCCCACCTCGGAACTGGGTAGTGATGCGGAGTGCAAGCTTGATTGACTACCACGTAGAGATGATCTAGAGCCTCAGTGGAGAAAGCATAACAACAGTCCCCCAAGTCTTGTATGGATATTTATATAATGTGGACTTCAGTGTATGGTGGAGGTGAACTCGTTGTCAAGGTGATGCGTTGGCGTGGCGTGGAGTTCAAATTATAGAGGTAAATTGAAATACCATGTGGCAGTTGCAAAAGGTTAAAAGCTTTGAGATAAGCTGTTGAGGCAGAGGTAATGTCCTTGATGGAGGATGAGGTTCTGAAAGATAAAAGCTTTAAGAAAAGCTGAGGCAGAGGCGAGATCCTAGATGCAGGACGGCACTCTTAAAGATAGAAGCTTTAAGAAAGTTGTTGAAGCAAAGGCAAAGTCCTACAGAAAGTTGAACATTGGAGCAGAAGTGAATCATCGTCTGAACTGATAAGACATTTTAAGATCACGTGCTAATGATTTGAAATCTATTGTATATTTTGAAGAACACCAGCTAGTACGTGCCCGTTTTCAATACGAGCCTCCTAGGTCATTATTGCTAATCATTGTGTCCGACCTGACTAAATCAAAGTGACACGACTTTATGCTTGCTTGAGGTACACTGTCTCATTTGGTTTGTTAAACATGTCTATCGTTTCATTTCAATGGTGTGGATGAGCTGATCAATGGATGGCAAAGATTGGTGTTGATCTAATCCGAAGGTTGAGCCTCTTTACCTCTGCGTATAAAAGGGGTCCTTTCTTCACTTTGTAGATTTTGCACTTTTCCAAAAACTGAATCTACATACATTCTGCAAACTTTGAATTTTGGCAAGGAGCATTCGAAGATTTCGGTAATGCTCGACGATTTTCGGCGATCGCTTTCTTTAGAAAACACCAACCATGGGTAAACTTCCATTTTTGCCTTTTTTTTCTCCATCTTTTTATTTTCTTCTTCCAAAATGATGTATGGGACGTCGGTAGCGTTTTCGATGAGGTAAGGGGGGATAGTTTGGTCATAGTCACCTCTACCATTGATATTATTACGGGCCCGTGTCAGACCCGACACCTCACCCTCCACGTGTCAGTAGAGATGATCCACACCACGCGTCGATCGAGGTGATTGTACGTAGGAGAGCTGATTGTACATGTCGAAGTGATTGCAT
>CAIGRT010205187.1:0-13123 GCA_903798405.1 Fraxinus platypoda | reverse complement strand
CTTATTGCGAAGAATTGTGGATGGTTGTGTCGAAGATGGGAATCATTTGGCATTGGTAAATATACCAACAATCTCAAAACATGTTTCAATATATTTCTTCATTTGAGTTAAAAATATTAAAAAATCACCCATTTAGGTGGTTATAAAGTTGAATTAAAATGAGTCACGTGACTTTTCATTTAAATGAATTAGTCAACTATACTTATCTTGAGCAATGATGAATATCATTACAATTTACACAAAAATATTATTGGCTTTGTTATCAAGGTAAGAACTATTTCTAAAATAATTAATCCCAACATTGACCAAACAAAAAAAAAAGAATTTTTCTTGAATTTTTCTTACTTACGGATAAAGAATAATCACTTAAAGGTAAATTCTTTGAACTAATTAGCCAAACACGCACTTAAAATATGAAATAGTAAAGTATCAAAATCTGGAGTCGTAAGCTTCATAGTTATGTATTCCGCACAAAGACCAACACATAATGGATCAAAATGCATTTTTACATGAAATTTAACTCTCTCAGTACAGTCTGAAAAAGCAATCTACGTCTGGATCATATAAGGTTCTACTTCTACAAATATTTTCATATCTGATCTAATTACTAATATTATAAAAGGAAAATATGAGGCAGGCTAGATTAGAACACAATTACCATATTAATTAGATCACAGCAAAATGTTAGTCATCGTCTGATCATATCGCATCGCATCGCATCAAAGATTGAAAAAGGTCACTGAATTTGCAAAGAGAACTGTCGGAGAATGGGGACGATGACCAAGACTTAGAGAGGGAGAAAGATTAAAATTATTTTGGAATTTGGAATATTAGGCTCAAAAGTAAAGCAAATGCTTTCCTACTTTTTGTTGGTCGGCATTGCATAAAGTATGAACATTGTAATTCCGTACATAAAGTATGTACATTGTAATTCCGTACATTCTTGGACGAATATTTTGCACTGCCATACATATTATACACAACAAAGATACCGATACCGTGTGTATGTATGTATATATATTCTATGTGATATTATAAGTGTTATGCCCTACGTCCAATCAACTTTGGACATAAACACTTTCAATATATAATTTAATCTTAAATCGTCCTTGGTCGTACGTAATAACGAGATACATATATCGTTATTACGGATAAACCATCACGTGTGGCATTTTCTTACTTGTGAAGTAAGTAGTTGATTTCATAAGCTA
Organism: Fraxinus platypoda; assembly: GCA_903798405.1. NCBI lineage: Eukaryota > Viridiplantae > Streptophyta > Magnoliopsida > Lamiales > Oleaceae > Fraxinus > Fraxinus platypoda. The sequence goes on along the minus strand of CAIGRT010205187.1, from coordinate 11,912 downwards.
AAGTGTGGTGACACTTAAATGAACACGTAAATATTTTGTTATAAAACAAAACATTGGAGACCCGCTGAGGAGATTTCACATGAATAATTATTTGGGTGTCAGTGGTTAATCTCTAATGTTCGGTAGTGGAATTCGTCATTTTTTAGACAACGCCTAAATGCACTTTTTAGAACATTATGCAGTAGTAATATTTAGATTTAGAACTTCATCATTTTGAATATGTAGTTTATGCCTTTTAATTATGTTTCGTTTTTGGTATAAACCACACTTAGAGGTGCAAAATAGACTAGATCAACGTGACTAAATCTCTATTTAGTTTGGATAGAAATTAGATTTTGATAAAGATTGATGAAAGACTTAACAACTTTTTAACTATTTTTTTTTGAATTTAATAAAATATATAGTTAAGAATGAATTTTAAGAGATACGGGTTAAACATGGGCTAAATATGCTACCTTGCTCGTTGGTTCATCAAAATTTGTTCATTAGAACACTCGAATGGATTCATTTCTTAACATTTTTTTGAAAAACAAAAATTACGTAAAAATTATTAGGTCGCATGAACTGATCATGATAGATCGTCAAACTCGTGATCGTCATTTTACCCCTTCTTGAATTTTTTTTATCTAGTTGAATTAATCTTCGTAGAGAAATAAACCATAATATTTGGCCTTAATCTTTTGACTGGTCAAGCTCAGTTAATGGATGGCTTCACCTAGTGTTTACCTTACCGGCCTAGTCATGCAATTTTCAAATATTTATAATTAATTCGAATAGCGCTGAATGCCATCAACTACAATAATTTTAAGAGATAGGGGTCAAACAGGGGCTAAATATGCTACATTGCTTGTTGGTTCATCAAAATTTGTTCATTAGAGCACTCGAATGAATTCATTTCTTAACATTTTTTTGAAAAAAAAAAAATATGTAAAAATTATTGGGTCGCATGAACTGATCATGATAGATTGTCAAACTCTTGATCGTCATTTTAGCCCTTCTTGATTTTTTTTATCTAGTTGATCGAGAAATGAACCATAATATTCGGCCTTAATATTTAGACTGGCCAAGCTCAGTTAATGGATGGCCTCACCTAGTGTTTACCTTACCGGCCTAGCCTATGTTAGGGGAAGTGTTTGTGTCCAACGGGCTCCTTTTCAAAAATTGGGGTCCGACTTGCCATTGAGACAATAGATTGGAGACCACTCGTGCAATTTTCAAATATTTATAAGTAATTAGACTAGTACTGAATGCCATCAACTATAAAACATTATTCCTTATAAATATATTAGCACATCACATTAGAATTTGGAACTAAGGACAAATTGAATAATGTTAATACTAAATCCTTGTTTGATAAGGCTTAAAATCTGGATTTTAATTTAAATTAAAGTTAATAATTAATTTTAACTATATTTATGAGATTTACTATTTTTTAACTACATATTTTATCAAGAAAAACACGAGAAAACTCCAAGAAAACAAGAAAAATCTTTATTATTCATCCAATATCCGAAAATAACCCACAAGCCGGGTTAAATAGCTAAAAAATCATAATTATCGAAATTTTACCAAAAATAGCAAAATTTCAATATTCATTTCAAAAGAACATACGTAAGAAGATAAATAATATCCCAAAAATGGGACTCAAATCGAGCTCGTAATCTATATTAAAAAGACAAACGAAATATTACTAAAAAAGCAAAAAATAACTTAAATTGAGGATTCGGAAATGAAAATATCGGAATTTCCCCTCAGAATCAATGCACACTTTCAACTACAAAACATTATTCCTTATAAATATATTAGCACATCACATTAGAATTTGGAACTAAGGACAAATTGAATAATGTTAATACTAAGCCCTTATTTGATAAGGCTTAAAATCTAGATTTTAATTTAAATCAAAGTCAATAATTAATTTTAACTATATTTATGAGATTTACTATTTAACTACATATTTCATTAACTTGCCATTTTTGCGCTGATCCGCCAACTCATGGTATCTCAGCGCCATCAACGAACTATCAGACAACTCGGCATCATCTGACTCGGATCCTCCTGCATCAAGACCAAACTTGTAGGTTTTGCTAGGGTAACAATTGAAATTATTGTCACTGCCAAATCCACACTTTGTGTCATAACCTTTGTAATCAGACTGATCGAATTCCACAGCCTCAATGAGCATAAGCCCGTGGGAAGAAGCCACTGATTCTAAATTCCATTCTATATGAAAATCGTTGGTTTTGTGGGAAATGTGAATTTCACCATTTTCACCAATCATCTCTTTAGCATTCTTAAGAAACAAACTCACGAGTCTTCTGTGCTTTCTGTAGAAAAAGAGAAAAGATGTCTTAAATGATCTTACTAATCAAAAAACAAAGTCATTAACGGAAAGAATTATAACTGACTGACGTTAATTGAGTCTCGCGAGATAAGTCCTTGAAAAATCCAGCAAAGGGAAAGTTGAAAATTATCCGATCAAATGTCATTCCTTCAAACCAGTGATGACTTGCAACTTCGGTAGCGTCAATCCCATGCATCACAATGCACTTTCTACTCCTAAGCTTCTCGATGTTGGACATTGCATGCCTATAATTTTTCTTCAGAAAATCTGAAAATCCCACAAACATGTAACACAAATATTGAAATATAAAAACATGTAAAAACAACAAGGGGAGCCCCACAATCAAATATTACAAAAAAATTCTCTCTTGGTGCATCCTAGTCGATGGATGTCATATTCTAGGAATGGCATTAATGCGTTAAAAACATGAGGTTTGCATAAGATTTTCAACAATATATCATTGATCTCTTGGTTCATTACACTTTTTTCATTAATCTTTATTCAAATGGGACAATAAAAAATTTGTTAACCGAATTGATTTAACTAATCTAGTTCCCTAAATATTCACAAAGACATTCAAATTATCATCATATACATGAATGCCTCAAATAATAAATGGAGGAAGAGAATTTCATACCAACAGAATCAAGAGAAGTTGCAATCATGTTGGGGGCAGAACCAAAAGCCACAGCCAAACTAGCAGAGAAAGAGAAGTCTCCTTCACCCACAAGCAGTATCCAGTGGTTACTATTGTAATGTTTTATCCATTTCCCTTTTGACACCAAACCTTTTATCACATTTTCTTCCCCAACTTTCTCTCCAAAGTTATTCGGGCCTAGATGAATCTTCTCGTTTTCAATAAAAACAGCAGAATCCAGTACGTCAAATGCGTTTTTGTGGACATCAATTATCACATCCAGCTGTTTAATGTAGTTTGAGTCTTGATCCTAAACCCACGCACATATAATTTGATCAAAATGCATTTTTACATGAAATAATCAGTCATTAATTTAACTCAGTACAGTCTGAAAAAGCAATCTATATACATTAAAAGATCATGAGGCAGGCTAGAAAATTACCATATTTGTCGTCTGATAATCGATATCGCTTGAAATCAGCCACTGAATTTGCGGGCCGGATAGTGAGTAGAAAAACAAGACGACCGAGACTTAACAAGAAAGATAGTAGAAACTACTTTAGAATTAAGACTCTCAATATTTTTCTAGGCTATAAAGAAAAACACATCGCTGTTCCTACTTTTGTTAGTTGGCGCAGAATAAAGTATGTCGTTCCGTACAGTCTTCGACGAATAAGTTGTACTGCCATACGAATATTTAAATCAAATACATATAAATCTCCTTATAGTCATAATACTGGGACATACTAATTTTAAAACTACATTAATAATTAATTGTGGACATGTCAAATTTAAGGAATAAACATTGATAAAAGAGATAGAAATAGTCTTTAAAAAACTAGTTATGTATCTATGTAGTGTTAAAATATGCAAAATCATCTTAACATTTAAAAATTATAACTTATTATTATGTTGAGTTTATTCTTATTTATAATTGGTGCAAGTTGAAACCAAGTTTTTTTGTCACTACGTGGAGGTTATTCCAATATAGAGTAGCCCTTTCAAGAGATATTTGAGTAGTTTCAATTATGTAACAAACAATAAATAGTAAAGTCTAGACAACAATTCGGTGTACTTGATTAGATTGGAATTTAGAATTTTCATCATTTTGAATACATGCCCTTTAATTAAACCCATGTTTGATTTAAATAAAAATCATATTTTTAATAAATTTTGATAAAAGAAAATAAAATATTTTGCTGGAAATTGTGAGTCTCATAAAATATATAATTAAAATTAGTCGTTGATGATAACATAAATTTTGCTTTATTTTTTAAATTAAACCAAATAGGAACAAAGTTTGGTTTATGGGGTAAACCACACCTTTAAAAAAACCGTGTCAATGTGACTAAAAATGCTAAGTTGTTAGTTGGTCCATCAAAATATGGTTGAAGGGATCCCTTTTATTAACTTATTATAATAAATATATGTCTTATTTTTAATATCAATTAACAATTATTTATTTCGAAAGTTACATATTTATAATATGCAAGAATACTTACATATAAGTAGATCTTTTAGGTTTATGCAAACAAGCACAACAAAGTTGTTTTTTTTTTAATCAATAAGCACTATTGACTTTAACTCAACATCCAAACACACCCCAAGTCATTTGGTTTGGATAAATATTATATTTTTTAATAAATTTTGATAAAAATTGTGGATCCCATAATATGTGTTGTTAAAAATGAGTTTGAGAAAAAACTAACTTTAAAAAATGAGGTAAAATAGAAACTTAGAAATTTTAATTTGTTTGTGTTAACATGACAAACCCTTTCATATGTACAAGTTATGCACGATAGTTGAATAGCCCATCATAACTCCCAAGTCGACGCGTCATACATCTTTAATATGCTACAAACATGGAAAAGCATTAGCATCCATTGTTTTATTTAACAGTGTAGGGTTTTTTATATCCAATAAAATCGAGCGATGATTTAAAATAGGAGTGGAATAATTAATCGACACCTTAGTGCTTGGTTTGACCTAAAAACAACCAATACACCTTGAGGATGGCCCAAGTTTTGTGTAGTGTTTGATTTTGGTCAGTTTAGCTTATTGGTTGGTTTAGGCTTTGATTTAATGGTAGCCCATTTGACTTGATTAGTCATGGCCCAATATTGGATGTAATCTAATGCTATGTAATTGCCTTTTCTTTGCAACGTGTCTAGTGCGCGTGGGTGCAATGGAGTGAGGACTGAAGGGGACAAGTGATTTTCGGGGTGAGTTTGGAGAGATTCAACCATTGTTTGTTCATCACTTCCTCTATATTGTAGTCACCACCACCTTAAGCATCATTTGTGGTTAGTAAAATGCAATTGAAGTGGGTGAGAGAGGCAACCAAAGAGTGCAAATTGTGGGTCGAGCAAGCCTTGAGTTGGTGTTCGTTTGATAGTTTTTTTGAACTCGAATTCAAGATTTCTTGAAGCATTCGCACAAGAAATGGTATCAGAGCACATGTTGATGAGAAATCTATTATTTTTTAGGCGAAAAACTGGCTCGAAGTAGTCAAATGGAGGCTGAAAATCTATAGAAAGTTGGAATGGAAACTGTCCAAAAGAAAATCAAGGCCATCTGATTTGTTTATGTGTTTTTCGGCTAAACCAATGGCCGGTTGGAGAAACCGACACCACAGGGGTGCTCAGCAGACCAAGGCGAAGCTGTTAGTAACGTGCGTGGCGGTATAAGGTCTTCGGCATGGTGGAACATGAAGGGCATTCACAGAGACGATGAAGGCACGACAACGCGTCATGGGTTTTCCGTAGATGGTTCCAAAAGACAGAATGTTGTTGGTGGCATGGCGAACCCTGCGGTGGTGTCTGTTTTCTGTTTTGAGCGATACGGTGAAATCTGGACGATTTTGCCCACGTTTAGGTGATAGGTGCCGTTTTATGTTGTCGCAATTGTTGGAGGCTTTAGGGTGAATAGTAGTGGCCCTAAAACGATGAATCTGTTCGGTATCGTATTCTTTCCTTTTATTATTGCAGTTAAGATTATTGTGTAAAATTGTCATTTACTTTTCGTATTAGAAATCATCTTGTTGGTGACATTAGATTTGTGGTTACCGTATAAGATAATCATTGCTTGTTGCTAGACCTATGAATTATTTGTTAATTGTTTGTCTTGAATTTTTTGTGTTGTCAATTTATTTCTTCACTATTAGAATTGCACATGAACTTAGGAAAATTTGTTTGAATATTCTATGTGAATTATGTATTTACTTTGCTTGTGATCATTGTTGGTTGCATTTTGTATTTTGTGCATTTTTTTATAAAATTACAACACATTTTGAGTTGTATTTTTCTAATGGAGAAAAAGTGATTTTCCAATTTGCCAAAACAAAATTTTTTAATAAAACTTTTGGTGGCAAGTATAGGTTTAAGGCAAGTGCGAAAAGTGAGAGATGCTTTAACTACGGTATTTTGGTGTAAAGAGACTGTCCTAGAAAGGATAATATGAGGAAAGAAGAGGTGAGAGGTGAGGCGAAGTGGCTATTAGGTCGAGTGATGACCATAGTGAGGTTTATTGAGAGTAGACATGGCTATTGCATATGCATCTTATTACTTTTTGTAATGTATTTACATGCATAGTGGGTTGAGATCTATGGCATACTCCTTTTACTCTGCGAGTCGTGTGAGAAAATGTAGTAGTGAGAAGAAAGAAGGGCATTCGTTTTCTCCTTTGTTTTTGTGAGCATGTTGTGTTTGTGAAATTATATGGGATAGCCATGTGTGGGTTATCTTCTTTCTCTTTGTAACCTCTTTTATAAGTGTAGCGAAGTGACCAATCGTTTCTTCTATTTTCTTTGTGAGTGTCACCTTCACTATTTTTTTAGGATAAATCCTTCGTGGACTTTTTTTAGCATTGGTGTTGGAGTAACCTTATGGTGCGTGGGTCAATTTAATTTGATTTATAACCTTTATGGTTGCCATAGGTGTTCATTTTGCATGGGTGGTTGGAATGCATTAACGATATGTCTTTTGGTAATGTATAGTATAGGTGCTTAAGAGTACATTGGTGATATGTACATGGGATATGAAGAGTGACATTTGGATCATGAGTAGAGGTGTGATTAAATGTTGGAATCATCTATCTGGTAAGACCATGATCGGGTGGATTGTGAGAGTAACACTATATCACTTCTGTTAGGTGGAGACCCATTATTCACTTGAAGTCGATAGAGGTGATGTAGTGATAGAGGATTATCCCTTGGATTTAGGATATATAGTGGTTTACCAGTGGACATGAGTTAGTGACTAGTCTAGTCAGCATGGTGGGTGATAAGAGGATATATGTGTTCTCGATATACGAGCTCTTAGTCCCAATCTAATGTGATATGTACATAGAGGCCGACTAGGCTCTACCAACCACCTTACAAAACCGACTAGTCCTGGTAGATATGGCACAGTAAATTCTCTGTCTCTCTACACTTGTTCAACAAATCGTGCATATCCCTATCATATTCTCACCTTTACTTGACCCTCAATTATCACAATCGCATGTTTACAAAGTTAGATCAAGAGAGGGGATGACACTCATCTTAGTTTCGTCCATGTGTTGATCCATTATTTTTCCTAGATTATGAACCGCAACTCATGTCCTTGTTAAGACAAAGAATTACTGCAAAATCTTAAAAATCTAAAAGCTTTAGAAATGCCACACAAATAAGTAAGCAAGCAAGAAGAATAATGTTATTTTATCATTATAATAATTATTCATCAAATGTGGTAACTTAGATGGGATAATGAGATAAAACATTTCAACCTTCCTCTCTCTCATGAAAATTGAACTGTCTTATCTCATTATTCCACCTAAATTGACACATCACCGATATTTCATGATTATAATGATAAATAGTATTATTAAATCAAAAATCATTTCCTTTTTCAGGACCCGAAATTTTTCTTTTATTAATTCTTGCTAAGAAAATATAAAAACACAAAGAAAGAAAAAAAGAATTGTTGGTTAAGCAACAGAAGTCAGAACATGTAACACTACAACAAAAAGGGCCTACGGCAACGTTCAAAAAATGTTCACTACAACAAAAAACGTTGACGTAGGCCTACGGCAACGTTTGGACGTGTGTTGCAAATCGAGGTGTTATCACAGAGTGGAAAGATACGGCACAGTAGGCCTTTTGCAACGTTTTTTAAACGTTGCGAAAGACTATCAAAAAACGTTGCGAAAGGTCTACGGCAACGTTTTTTGAACATTGCGAAAGACTGTCTTTTGAAACCTACGTAGGGTTTTTTTTTTTTTAAAAAAAAGCAATTTATGCAAATTGATTGGCAAAATTGAAAATGCATCTTATAAATAAATTTTGGAATTGCATAAAAATTGATAATTTTATTAAAAAAATTTTAATTCATACACTTGAATATTAGAATGTAATACAATACCACCTACATAAAAAGGAGTTTCAAAATGAAATAAAATTAGAGGAATCCAGCATCAAGTCTACATCTCTCTCCAAACAAGAGTTACTAGTCACAAACTACCCAAAATATGAACCACCCTAACTGCTCTCTAAATGTCTCCTTCTAGTTCTCATACTACCATCCATTATTATGTCTTCACTTTTCCATCTGGTATAACCGGAGCAAGAGCCACCTGGAAAATGCAAAAAATCCATTAGCAAAAAAGATAAGGAAAAGAATATTACATCTTCCTCACCACCAAACTGCTCCTCTAAAGCTCTCTTCATATCTTCTTTAGTGGCCCTCTCATCATCAAATTTGTACCTAAAGATGGGAATCATAAAATCGCAAGGCAAATGTCATGTGTCAAATAAAATGATTAAACATCAACTAACACTCAAACTCCCTTGATGTAACAGATAAAAGCATAAACGTGCATAGAAGTAAACTTGGCACTATAGCATCAAAACAATTCCACTGCTACTTCACTTTATACCAGGTACCTTAACCATGTCTGTTCTTCTTCTTCGGACCAAATTTGGCAACTTTAAGGCTCCTGTGCACAACGCTCAATCTTGCAAGAGCTGCCTTCTTCAAATCCAGCCTATAATAGTTATCTGCCACCCCGCACTCAGAAAATGTGAATTTCTCATATGGAAAGGTTAAAAAGTGTACTTGTTTTCCACAATACATAAGAAAGAGAAAACACTATAACTCAAAAAAATGCCAATATAACCAAATCAAATATAGTCTTTGATGTTGCTAGCAGCACTGAATGATCCTTGCCAGGTTGAATTGTCACTGTTTTTTTGTTTGCCAATCCTAAAGATAATTATTCACAAACAAATCAATTCCAGTGCCATTGAAGACTAATTCACGACTTGCACCATAAAGAAAAAACCCTCATAAATGAAAATGCAGCTTATTATTCAAACAACAAGTGAATATTCAGCCTAAACAGTCATCATCATAAAAATACTTCTACGATGCAACAATTATGATAAGCTTTGGATGTGTTATTACAATTATGCGAAAAGACCTTTTCCTATATCCAACCACCTTCATTTCCCTAAAACCTACACAACAAACTAAGACTTGTTCACAATAAATGCCCAAAAGAATATAAAAGTAAAGCTGAACTATAACATTGATTTGGGAATAACCTTTCCAAACTTGGAAGAACCACTCGTTAATGGAAGAACCTGCCACGTTTTTTATTACATCGTCTAGTGTACAGAGAGGTGCAGCCTTCAGTTCTTGAATTATACTGTAAATAGGCTTCCCATTCTCCAGATATATGTTATTATTTGGATGTCTAGTCTTGAATCAAATCTTTTAGCATTTTCATAATCAGAATGTAGATGGTAGAATGCTTCCAACGGGCACATAATTGGAGTAAATGTTTTCTGTTATACAGTCCTGCCTTCTTCAGTTTCCTTGGGCATAACCTTCTCCTTACCCATTTAATAACTACAAAACCAACAACCAATTTATTAAAATTACCATACAACTGATACAAGGCGCTTGACTCTACGTGCTCTCAATACAAAATTGATTTCCAATNCTGCCTTCTTCAATTTCCTTGGGCATAACCTTCTCCTTACCCATTTAATAACTACTAAACCATCAACCAATGTAATAAAATTACCATACAACTGATACAAGGCGCTTGACTCTACGTGTTCTCAATACAAAATTGATTTCTAATTAAAATTCATAACACAGTTCAAGTTAAAGTTGAGTGGCCATTAATGAGATTAACCCGAGGCGAAACTCAACTCACCTGTCCGATATCGTTCTCTTCAGAGTTACCATGGTCAGCATCATCTTCGGAGTTATCCGGGTTCATACCATTCTCCAATTTACCAGAAAATATAGCCCAAATTTTCCTATTACTGGGACCACTAGTTACATGGCAATGAAAATTGGGATAAAAACATTTCTTCTTTACAGAGATAATCAAGATTTGAATACCCAAAAAATTGAATTCTACAATTTTTCCTCCCCTTGTGAAGAAGATGATTCTCCCCAACTCCTGATAACCAATTCAGAGAGTAACTTGCTAGAATACTTGTCATCTCTGAAAAAAATAATTATATACTAATTATTTTAAGATTATCATTAAGGAAATGACATGTAAACGCATAATAATTGTAAATTGTTAAAAGTGGGGTTCGGAATAGAGAAAAACCTGGACGATGAGAGATGGCCACTCAAGCGCATGGCAGATGACGAGGTGATACAGTAATGGCGTGTTCTTCTTCCACGCGGAAAACTCCTCCTCTACCATTTCTTCGACTCGTCCCTCTACCATTTTTCTCTTTCTCGATTTCTTAGTCACGCAGTGACAGCGTAACATGCAGAGTCAGTCGGCAAGAGATGCTTATATATGGGGATTTAGCGGAAGAAAATGGTGGAAATGAAAGAGGGAGAAAAGAGAGGCGGGGACGAGATTAGGGCTAACGTTGATTGGGCTAAATAATGGGCTTCTCTTTTCGCAACGTTAAATAAACGTTGCGAAAAGTTAACATTTAGCAACGTTTATAAAATGTTGTGAAAGCTCACGTTTTGCAACGTTTTATAAATGTTGCGGAAAATCTCACCTTTAGCAACGTTTATAAAACGTTGCGAAATGCCACTTTTTGTTTAAACGTTGCAATAAGTTATTTTTCGCAACGTTCAAAAAACGTTGCTAAAGGTGAGATTTTTCACAACGTTCAATAAACATTGCGAAAAGTCACTTTTTGCAACATTCATTTAAAAAACATTGCCATAGGCCCCTTTAATAACATTCACTCGTCCAAACGTTGCAATAGACCCCTTTAGCAACATTTAATGAATGAATGTTGCCTTTTAAGTGTTGCAAAAGCCCATTTTTCTTGTAGTGTAAGTTATTATCCATAATTGTACATTAAGCATGATTGTACATCAAACATGATTCTTTTAAATGAGGATTATATCAAACATTACGTCTCAGAATGTTTTGTACTAGTTTAGCTTTTTTTTGGCTTGACCGCAAATGAGGTCTCTTGTCCTATTAATAGTTATACCCCCTTAGCATGAATAGAGGAGATGTATTTAGCGCAGGTTTGGATCCCATTATTTCACGTTATAATGAGAGGAGTAATAACTTTGTTTAGAATGTGCGGTTAAAAAAATGAAATTCTTGCTAGTGTCAGAATATGTAATTCTTGCGAGTGTCACGAGCCATTTTCGGCCTGTGACGAGCCAGCCTTAAAAGAAAAATTAAAAGCTAGTTTAGGCAGTTACTATCGACGGATACAATTTTTTTTTTTAAAAAAATCGTAAGCTAGGCTTGAGCCTAGATTTTTTGGCCCGGCAAAAACTCAACTCTGTTCGGGTAAAAAAAGCCCGAATCATTTTTACTCAAGTCCAACGTGAGCCTCGAGTTTCAACTCGACTCGTTGATTTTCCTACAGTAATGATGAATCTCTAGTCGTGGTCACTGAATTATTCTTTAAATTCTTGATTATATCTATATATATATAAAAAC